>SJXQ01001310.1:62077-185982 GCA_006408695.1 Aepyceros melampus
GTTCTTTTCCTCTATTTCTTTGCATTGATCACTGAAGAAGGCTTTCTTATTTCTTCTTGCTATTCTTTGGAACTCTGCATTCAGATGCTTATATCTTTCCTTTTCTCCTTTGCTTTTCTCCTCTCTTCTTTTCACAGCTATTTGTAAGGCCTCTCCAGACAGCCATTTTGCTTTTTTGCATTTCTTTTCCATGGGGATGGTCTTGATCCCTGTCTACTGCATACATTAACACTTTAATGAGAGACAAGGTAGATTTCTTTGTGCACGACTTTGGTAAATGGAAAGATACAACATAAAATAATTCAGGGTTATGATGTGAATTCATCAGATAAGATATTAAAGACATTTATTTGCTTGGAAGAGCTATGAAATTAATATAAATTACATTAGCTATATAATGCTAATAAGGAAAATTGCTCATACTTCATCAACATTTTTCTGTGTAGCAGGAACTATTTCTAACCATTTGTATGCATCATAGAAATAACCTACTACAGCTATTCTGCAGGAGTAACCTACTACTGTGGTGACTCAGTGGTAATGAATCTGCCTGTTAATGCAGGAGATACAGGTTCTATCCCAGAATCAAGAAGATCTTTTGGAGAAGGAAATGTCAGCCCACTCCAGTATTTTTGCTTGGGAAAACCCATGGACAGAGAAGCCTGGCAGGCTATAGTCCATGGGGCCGCAAAAGAGACAGACGTAACTTAGCAACTAAACAGCACCCTAGTATGTAGTAGACTATTTGGTCATTCTGAGGCACACGGAAGTAGACACGTTGCTCAAGGTAACTCAGTCTCTTAACTGACATTGCCCGAATGCAATGAGTCTGGCTGTAGAGTCTGTATTGTTAGTCACTGTGTGGCCAGTCACATCATATGTCCAACAGGAAAAACACTGTGCAGTCTTGATTGCCAGGGGCTTGCACCGGGTCATTGACCAAAGTTACTAAGAATTCTCCCTCCCAGGAGAGCTCCAGCTGACCCTGGTGGGGCTCTCTGTGCTGCTCCAAATTGGGCAGTCAGGCCAAAGAAGACAAGTAGCAAGCAGGCAGAACAAAGAGGGTAAGGTCTGCTGAGTAAGGCACAGTGTCGAGAGTAGAATGGGGAAAAACAAAACCAAGAAGAACTGAAAGGGGTTGAAAGAGAGTTTACAGAGGAACACTGCCAGGTACCTGGCCCTGCTGAAACAGCCTCTGGGGTGAGCATGGCGAATCTCAGTAGCTCCCAGCTCTGAGCCCAGAGCCAGAATAGCTGCAAGAAGGCGAGCTGCCAGGGAGGCACTTACAACAGCCAGAGCCGAGAGCACTTAATCAGATGCATCCGGTTTGTGTCCACAAGATACTAGGTGGAAATATGTGGTCAACTGCAATGAATTGGCATGCCCCGAAGTGGGCTAGCCCTCACTGGAAGCCAGATCTCCTGCAAGTGGAAACCTAATCTCTCTTTCCTCTGAGTGCCTGCCACATAGCTAATTGATTCTGCACATTTTATCCCTTTATAATAGACTCTCTAATGAAGAGGAAATATTTCTGCCTTCTGATGACTGAACAGAAACTCAGAGTATCAGCTAGCCATACTACATCCATGGAACACTCAGGTCAGGGACACCATCAGACAAGGCCAATCCCCTGCCGATGGCATGTTACAATCCTGCTGGTGTCACCCGGTGCCATCAGCCCCAGGAGGTCAGCCTAGAAAGCAAGACACCAGTATGAAGATGGTCAACATGACCTTTAGAACAGATGAGACTCCCCCTGGTGGCTCATGTGGTAAAGAATCTGCTTGCAATGCAGGAGACTGAGGTTCAATTCCTGGGTCAGGAACATCCCCTGGAGGAGGGCACGGCAACCCACTGCAGCATTCTTGCCTGCAGAATCCCATGGACAGAGGAACTTGATGGGCTATAGTCCATGGGGTCGAAAAGAATCAGACCCGATTAAGCGAATAAAGTATACACTTTTCTCCCAGAAATTCTTACAAATGATATATTGTCATTGTTGCCAGTTGATTTCAAGATCTGATTGGACTGCAATCCACAAATGAACTATATCCAGGGACTTTGGGTGTTTACTATTGTTTGGGATATTTTCTTGTCCTGAATAAGACTGCATGGCAGGTATTCTCTGTCCCCCTCCAGATTTCCTTCACCAGGCCAGACTGCCTATCTCCCCATTTCTATTACTGTTGCTCTCCCCTCCAGAAGGTTGCCTCCTTACCAGCATATACCTGGGAAATTATGCTGTTCCCCCAAGTGTTCTATGGCCCAAACAGACTGAAGTGGGCTTATAACAGCTGGTCCTCTTTGCCTCTGGGCAGAGCAAGCCTTCTGTTGCAATTACATACTCATATTCCCTGTAGGATCTGTCTGAAGCTAGGATTCTCCTAACATTATGGTTTTACCTAGCTTCTTCTCCTGCCCTTCTTCCCTTCAGGTTTTTCCTGAAAGCCTCCCCTTAAGAAATCACCTGTACAGAAATCCTTGCCTCAGGCTCCATGTCGGGAATCCAGCCTAAAACAGCATGTAAGGTGTTTTTGTCAACAAAAGTGTTGGTTGCTCAGTTGTGTCTAATTCTTTCCAACTCTGTGGACTATAGCCTGCCCGGCTGCTCTGTCCATGAAATTCTCCAGGCAAGACTACTGGAGTGAGTTGCCATTTCCTCCTCCAGGGGATCATTCCAACCTAGGGATCAAACCTAGCTGTCATGCATTGTAAACAGATTACCATCTGAGTCACCAGGGAAGCTTGTCAACAAAGCGATAACTTATGCCTATGGCACTACAAGCAACACAGTGCAATTTCTCTCAAACACTCAGCTATTCCACCTGCACTATTTGACCATATGTGCATATGACTGATGCAACTATTTATCTAACAGTTGTTTTTAAATGGCTTTTAAACTACTTTTTAAAATGAGTATTTCTGAAGCATGCATTTGAAATTCTAATTAAAATTTTAACACACACTAATATATATATATATATATATTCATCTAAATATCATTTGATCAACCACCATCAAATGCACATGGTACAAACATGATAAAAGTAAAAATACTTCCATCTGATTTGAAAAATCTGTTTTTACTGGTTTATAGTATTCCTGCAGAGCTGTGTTCACATCCAGGAATTGGTGATGGACTGGGAACCCTGGCATGCTGCAGTCCATTGGGTCACAAAGAGTCTGACATGACTGAGCGACTGAACTGACTGTGTTCATATTAGACATGAAATAATTTATTATCTTTTTTTTATTTCAATACATATTTTTGAATTTTATATTAATTTCTGATCTTGCCAATAATCCTAAGAGCCATGCTGATGACAAAGAATAAAAAAAAGTAAGAAGTATCAATTTTTAAAAAACAAAAATAGGGACTTCCCTGGTGGTCCAGAGGCTGACACTATGATCCCAGTGCAAGAGGCCTGGGTTGGATCCTTGGTCAGGTAACTAGATCCCACATGCTGCAACCAAAGATTTCAAATGCTACAATGAAGATCGAAGATCCAATGTGCCACAACTAAGACCTGGAGGAGCCAAATAATTTTCTTTTTTTTAAGAGAAGCAGAACTAGTTCAAAAATCCTTTTGCATCTGCATTTTGTCATCAATGTTTGAATTTTCCTAGGTCATCTGACATGTTTCTGTTACCTCATTGAATGATTAAATTGAAGTTCACTTAACATAATTTATTATCATTTTTTTATTTCAATACATATTTTTGAATTTTATATTAATTTCTGATCTTGCCAATAATCCTAAGAGCCATGCTGATGACAAAGAATAAAAAAAAGTAAGAAGTATCAATTTTTAAAAAACAAAAATAGGGACTTCCCTGGTGGTCCAGAGGCTGACACTATGATCCCAGTGCAAGAGGCCTGGGTTGGATCCTTGGTCAGGTAACTAGATCCCACATGCTGCAACCAAAGATTTCAAATGCTACAATGAAGATCGAAGATCCAATGTGCCACAACTAAGACCTGGAGGAGCCAAATAATTTTCTTTTTTTTAAGAGAAGCAGAACTAGTCAAAAATCCTTTTGCATCTGCATTTTGTCATCAATGTTTGAATTTTCCTAGGTCATCTGACATGTTTCTGTTACCTCATTGAATGATTAAATTGAAGTTCACTTAACAAGAAGAGATCTAAAAGCTTGAAACACTTAGGATGGTAATGTAACATCACTAGGTTCAGATGCTTTTCTCGAAGGAGGAAGAGGCATCAGAGGCCATCTGCTCAGGTTACTGGGACCATGATCCTCACAGCTGGGAGCTGAGTCAAGGATATAATCTTCAAAGAGAGACTTGCAGAATGCACCACTTTATCACAGGCAAATGCAAACAAAGGCAAACAGATGATAAAGACCCTGGGATAGTGGCTCTGTCTCCTGGCTTTTCCCATCTTCACTGGATTGACTGTGGAATTTTTAATGACTCTTCTGATAAACAGAGTATGTCAATGTGCAGACGATGAGCCAGTTGTCAACAAAATACTTTAGGGTCAAGGCTTTGCTCCTCGTCTCCAGCATAATAGACTTTCTCAACCACCTAGCTGTCACACATTCCTCCTGGAACAATTGCAGCACAGAGAGGCTAGAACCTTGAGATCCACTCTATCTTGAAAAGCAAGCTTTGTACACTTGCAAAAATTGCTACAGGTTGAACCCAATGGGCAGAGAAGGCAATGGCGACCCACTCCAGTACTCTAGCCTGGAAAATCCCACGGACGGAGGAGCCTGGTAGGCTGCAGTCCATGGGGTCGCTAAGAGTTGGACATGACAGCAATTTCACTTTCACTTTTCACTTTCATGCATTGGAGAAGGAAATGGCAACCCACTCCAGTGTTCTTGCCTGGAGAATCCCAGAGACGGAGGAGCCTGGTGGGCTTCCGTCTATGGGGTCACACAGAGTCGGACATGACTGAAGTGACTTAGCAGCAGCAGCAGAACCCAATGGGACAAGTTTAAAATTAGAGACTATGAAAAAGCAGAGACTATGACTCAGGAAAATGAGTACAGTTTTGGTAAAATAGTTCCTACTTACTGGATCTAAAATTCTTTCCAAAATAAAAAATTATTTTTAAAGAATATGAATTTTAAATAATTTTTAAAGAGTGAACTGCTTAATGATTTTATCCATCTGTTGAATGACAAAATCTGCTGACAGCTGAACTTAAGATCCACTAATATGTCAATTACTCTCTTTGCATGTTTTCTTCTGTGAGAAAGTATATAATCTAGGTGGCATCCTGATGTTTAATCTTGAGGTAGCAAGCAGTTTTCTTTTACAAGGAATTTGTTTTAATTTTCCAATAGTTCAGTCACTCAGTCATTTCTGACTCTTTGTGACCTCATGGACTAGAGCACTCCAGGCTTCCCTGTCCATCACCAACTCCCAGAGCTTGTTCAAACTCATGTCCATCGAGTTGGTGATGCCATGCAACCATCTCATCCTCTGTCACCCCCTTCTCCTCCTGCTCTCAATCTTCCACAGCATCATGGTCTTTTCCAGTGACTGTTCTTCACATCAGGTGGCCAAAGTATTGGAGCTTCAGCTTCAACATCAGTCCTTCCAATGAACATTCAAGACTGATTTCCTTTAAGGTTGACTAGTTTGATCTCCAATAATTACATAAGTTTAAACTTTTGAGTATGATCCTTATATATTTACTCATTCCTAGAAATGTCCTCAGTATTAAGGTCTTAGTCCTGAGTAGATTTTTTTTTTCATACAGGCTCTTAATTGCTGCAGTAGTTGCGTGAGCGGCCTGTCTTTGCTTCCATCATTCAATAGTTACAGCGTTGGGAATGTAATTCCCTCCTTCCTTGTAGTCTTCTAATTTAGCTGAGTAAACACCATAACCAAAAGCTAAACCAGTCTTCTCTGTGTTGTGAGATATGGATTACAATATGAGAATTTTGAATTATATATTTTAAATTAAAAAAATAGGGAATTAACCTTTATTTACCTGTCACATGTAGATAGATAGAGGTGCCTGAATTTACTCTGTATGTAAGATAGGCTTGTGTGTCATGTGAGATGACTGAGGCAAGCTGGGGGAATGGCAGATTCAAGTCACATTCTAAGTACAAAGTAGGTGACAGCCATGGCTTCTTGCCTGAGATGTCATGCAAGAAACCTGACCTAAACATAATACCATTAATTCATAGGCTAACAGCAAATATTGGTAGACACCTCTATTTCTAGTTTGAGCTCTTTGTCAAGCACACCAAGGGGAAGAAACAATGAAGATGTAATCAGATAAGACAAGAAAGAAGCCAAAATAACTCAAAATTATTGAGGCTATTTGAATCTCACATTAGGTGTATTTTCTGCCTTGAAATGTTAGCTAATGATAATGTGGAGCCATCGCAATTAGTAAGACATTTAGAATCTAAGCAACCAGAAAATGTAGACAAACCTTTGCCATTTTTTCCACTGATGTTTCAAGCCACATAAAACCCAATTTGCTGACCTTTCTAGTGATAATAAGTGACTTACAATAATATGCTACCCATAAAATATGTTTCCTAAAATAAAAAATATTTAATCTGTTCCTTCTAGGCAAAGATTTTAACAAGTGAGAAACTGCCTACCTTTAAAAAGAGCTCCTTGACATGCAAAGTACATTTTGAGAACTGCTATCTTCTCGTGTCTCCATCACTGTGTGATTTGGAAAATGGTAGAAGTGTGTCATCTATGAAAATTTCATATTCACACACTTAAAAATATGACCACAGATTTACTTTAGCAATTTCAAAAATTTTCCAAAGAGCTTTGATGCATGTTAAGTCATTTTCTTAAAATATAAAAACACAACATATTTCCACTTATGTTCAAGAAGAATGAGTGCATTTGGGGAGATAGAAATATAACAGCTATGTTCCAACAAAAATTTCTGTATAATTGATATACGGAGTACAAAAATCAGTACCATGATATGATAAGCATGAAAAACTATGTACTTCATTCATTTGCATCTATTTATAATTGAAGACATCTTTTTTCAGATGGGATAGCCATTCGAATCAATTTTCAAAATAAAATGCATTTAGGAACTTCTATTTCTGCCAAAGACAGTAATAGTAACCAGATTACCCTCTAGCCTGAAATTATTTTTTAAGAAACAGACACAATAAATAAAATGATCATTTTTATACCACTGGAATTCAGGCATAAAGAACAATGACTCATGACAAGCAGTGAACAAATAAAATATACCCCCAATTGTGCCAACTTATTGTTTTAAGAGAGTGCGTTGCAGGAACTAAAGGTAGGAAAACTGAAGTGGTGCCAAGTTGAGGAAACAAGCTCTGGGTCTGGGAAGACTAAAATGGCTAGAATTTACAGGATAGGGTACCAGAGAAGAAAGCTGCAAAGGGAGATTAGCCCAGAGATCTGCAAAAGGTGTATTCTCAAGTGATCTGCAGAACACTTAGTGTACACATGTGAGGAAATTGCTCATTTCCAGGAAAGACCTGCCGATTAGAAGGAACAACAGTCAACACTCACACTGGGTTGGAGATGGTTCTAGTTCCCACTAGCCAGATGGAGAAACCTCAAAACTAATCGTGCACTTGGTAGAGTACTCAGAAATCTTGAGGTATTGTCTCATGATGGGGATTAATTCACCTGCTCAGGTCCCACAAAACAAATCAAAAACAGTCTCTATAGAATAACCTATTTCCAAATAGGTTCTCAGCTGCTTCTTGTTTTTTTTGGTTAAGATGAAGTGTAGCGTGGGGGCTTCCCAGGTGGCACAGTGGTAAAGAACCCGCCTGCCAATTCAGGAGACGTATGAGATGCAAGGTCAATCCCTGGGTCGGGAAGATCCCCTGGAGGAGGGAATGGCAACCCACTCCAGTATTTTTACCTAGAGAATCCCATGGACAAAGAGCCTGGTGGGCAGTCCATGGGGTCACAAAGAGTCTGACGCAACTTAGCACAAATTACTATTTATTAAGATAGACCATATGTGGGCTCATAAAACAAGATTTAACAAAATTAAAAGGATTTAGATCTTAAAAAGTATGTCCTTTAACCAGAATGGAGTTAAATCACAAATTAATAATAGAAACAACTCTGGAAAATCCTCAAATATTTGTAAATTAAATAGCCTTGGATCAAGTAAATCAAAGAGCAAATTACAGTGTTTTCAACTAAAATACCACACCAGACTAAAAGATGCTTGCTCCTTGGAAGAAAAGCTATGACCAACCTAGACAGTATATTAAAAAGCAGAGATATTACTTTACCAACAAAGGTCCCTCTAGTCAAAGCTATTATTTTTCCAGTAGTCATGTATGGATGTGAGAATCGGACTATGAGAAAGCTGAGCGCCAAAGAATTGATGCTTTTGAACTGTGGTGTTGGAGAAGACTCTTGAGAGTCTTTTTGGACTGCAAGGAGATCCAACCAGTCCATCCTAAAGGAAATCAGTCCTGAATATTCATTGGAAGGACTGATGTTGAAGCTGAAACTCCAATACTTTGGCCACCTGATGCAAAGAACTGACTCATTGGAAAAGACCCTGATGCTGGGAAAGATTGAAGGCAGGAGGAGAAGAAGACAACAGAGGGTGAGATGGTTGGATGGCATCACTGACTCAATGGACATTGGTTTGGGTGGACTCCAGGAGTTGGTGATGGACAAGGAGGCCTGGCGTGCTGCAGTCCATGGGGTTGCAAAGAGTCAGGAGTGACTGAACTGAGCATATACCAGACTTGTGTTAGTGTTTGTTGCTCAGCTGTTTGTTGCTGAGTCATTTGTTGCTCCAACTCTTTGTGACCTCATGGACTGTAGCCCACAAGGCTCCTCTGTCCATGGGATTCTCTCTGTAAGAATACTGGAGTGGGTTGCCATTTCCTCCTCCAGGGGATCTTCCCATCCCAGAGATCAAACCCAGGTCTCTCACACTGCAGGCAGATTCTTCACCCACTGAGTGTGCTGTGATTAGTTGTTCAGTTGTGTCGGACTTTTTTGAACTCCTGGACTGTAGTCTGCCAGGCTTCTCTGTTCATGATATTCTCCCGTTAAGAATACTGGAGTGGGTTGCCATGCCCTCCTCCAGGGAATCTTCGCATCCCAGAGATCAAACCCAGGTCTCCGGCATTGCAGGCAGATTCTTTATGGTCTGAGCACCAAGGAAGCCCTTACCCCTTGAGAGATGCATCTAAATCAGTGGTTCCTGACTAGGAGTAATTTTGCTCCCTCTCCCTCGGGGACATTTAGCAATGTCTGGAGACATTTTTGCTTGTCACAACGGTGAAGGGTAAGGAGTGAGGGATCTTACTGACATCTAGAGAGTAGAAACAAAGGATTCTGGTCAACATTCTACAATGCACACAACTTCCCATTAAAAGAATCATCTGTCCCCAAATGTCAATTATGCTTGCATTAAGAAATTTTGATTTAAAGCAATAATTAGGGGAAATTTAATAGTACTAAACACCTATATTACAAAAGAGGAAACATCACAAATAGGTGAATTCAGCCTCTGCTTTAATAAGCCAGAATAAAGAAGCAAATTAAACACAGAGTAAGAAGAAGAAAAGAAATAGCAAAGACCTAAGCATTAATCAATTAATGAAACCAAATCTTGATTCATTATGATAAATAATATTTATAAATCTTTAGCCAGAATGATCAGGAAAAAGAAGAAAGAGGACACAAATTATCATATCAGAAATGAAAGAAGTGTTAAAAGGATAATAAGTTCATTCAATAAGAAATAGACAACTTTAATAGGCATACCTATAAAATATATTAAACTTTTAATTAAAAATTTTCCAACTAAGAAAATTCTAGCTCCAGATGGCTTCACTGGTGGATTCTTCAAAGTAATGAAGAAGGCCACCATATTAATTCTGCACAAACTCTTCCTGAGTATTAAAGAATTGGTGAAGTGAGAGTGAAAATTGCTCAGTCGTTTCTGACTCTTTGCAACCCCATGGACTATACAGTCCATGGAATTCTCCAGGCCAGAATACTGGAGTGGGTAGCCGGTCTGTTCTCCAGGGGAATCTCCAGGGGAATCTTCCCAACCCAGGGATTGAACCGAGGTCTTCTGCATTTCAGGCAGATTTTTTTACAGTCTGAGCCACCAGGGAAGCCCAAAGAACTAGTACTACATCCCAAATTAGTCTGAGATCAGTGTTACTTGATATCATAACCAGACAAAAACATTAAAAGAAAAGAAGCTACACTACGGTGTCCCTCATAACATAGATGCAAAAAAATCTTTTAAATTATTTTGAAAATTCTTAAGGCTGTTTTTATATTGAAAGATTAAATATTATTAACATGTATTTCCTCTCCTGGTGGCTCAGTTGGTAAAGAGTCTGCATGCAATGCAGGAGACCTGGGATCAATCCTTGGGTCAGGAAGATCCCCTGGAGAAGGAACACAGCAATCCACTCAAGTATTCTTGCCTGGAGAATCCCATGGTCAGAGGAGCCTGGTGGGCTACACTTCATGGGATCACAAAGAGTCAGACATGATTAAATAAGTAACTCTTTCACTTTTTCTTTCCTCTCCCAAGTTGATTTACAGATTCCTCACAGTCCCTATCAGATCTCAGTACACTTTCTGTCGATATTTACAAGCCGATAAACAAATTCTTACAGAAATGGAAGGGACCTAGAATAACAAATCAACTTTGAAAAAGAATAAACTTGAAAGACTAATACTAATAACACATAGCTTAATGTAAAGCTCAGTAATTAAGGCAGTGTGGTATTGGTATCAAAATAGAAAAACAGATCTAGGGAATTCACAGAAAGTTCAGAGATGGATTCCTGCATTCATGGGCAAGTTATGTTTCACAAAATTACAAAGGTAATTCATTGGGAAAAGACGGTCTTTTTTAATTATTTATTTTTAAAGTTTTTTGTGTGTATGTGGACCATTTTTAAAGTCTTTATTGAATTTGTTGCAATATTGCTTCTGTTGTTTTTGGCTTTTTGGCCACGAGGCATATGGGATCTTTGCTCTCCTACTAGGGATCAAACCCACATCTTCATTGAAAGATGAAGTCTTAACCACTGGACCACCAGGGAAGTCTCAAGATAGTATTTTTTAAAGTGGTGATATAAAAAAAATATGGATCATAGACCTAAATGTAAGTTCTGAAACATTAAACTTGTGCGAGAAAACCTGGGAGAAACTCTCTTTGGTCTATAATAGGCAAAAATTAAAGATTTTTGAGATACAACAAATTAGAGTCTTAGATACAACACCAGAGACATCATCCAAACACAAAGAAAAAGCATGATAAATTGAATTACATTTAAATAAAACTCTTCTGCTACTTGAAGGTCACTGTTAAGAGAATGAGCTACAAGGAATAGGCTGGAAGATAGTATTTGAAAATTGTCTACGTGATAAAGGACTTTTATCAGAAATACATAAAGAACTTCTGGAACAAAAATAACAAGAAAACTAACCACTAAACAAAAAATAGGCAAAAGATGTGAACATATCACCAAATAAAATAAACAGATGGCAAATAAGTACATGGGAAATTATTTGCATTATTAGTCATGAAAGTAATGCTATTATGGTCAGAGATACCATAACTAATATAACAACTGAGCACCCCACTGTGCTTTGGCAAGGATATGGAGGGACTAGAACTCTCATACACTGTTGGTAAAAGTCTAAAATGATACAATCATTCTGAAAGTCAGTTTGAAGTGTCTTAAAATTTAAACATGTCCTTACCATAGGACCCATTCATTCCACTCCTAAGTATTTACCCAGAAGAAATGAAAGTATATGTTCATTCAAAGATTTGCATGTGAATGTTCACTTCAGCTTTATTTGCAATAGCCACAAACTGAAATTGACCCAAATATTCATCAGTAGATGAATGGATAGACAAATTGTGGCATATAAATACAATGGAATTCTATTAATCAATGCACTATTGACAGATGCAGGAACATGGATGAATCAAATTATAATGCTGAAGGATGGAAGCTAGACAAAAAAGACCACCTATTGTATGATTCAATTTATATGAAGTCCTAGAAAATGCAAACAAATAGGTTGTGAAAGAAAACAGATTTGTGGATGCTTGCAATGAGGAGTGGCAGGAGACCAATATAATTTATGTTCGACACTTGACACTTCATGGTTTTCTAAAGTATACATATTTTAAAGATTTTTAAAAATTATTTATTTATTTTGGGCTACTGGTCTTTGTGTTGCATTGGGACTTTTTCTAGCTGTGGCCAGCAGGGACTCCTCCTTAGCTGTGGTGTGCAGGCTTCTTACTGCGATGGCCTCTCTTGTCACAGAGCACGGACGGGCATTAGGGTTTGGGCTTCAGTAGCTGTGGTGCACGGGCTTAGCTGCCCTGCAGCACGTGGAATTTTCCCAAACCAAGGATCAAACCCATGTGTCCGGCATTGACAGGTGGATTCTTAACCACTGGATCACCAGGGAAGTCCCACTTGGCTCTTCTGATGCTCTTCTTCTGCTGTGTTCTCTTTTTCTGTCTCTAAACTGTATACCTTCACTTTCATTCTGAGTCAGATATCTTCAATCTTTTTTTCTCAGGGGGATCTGACCTGTACAGACTACATCAACAGGCTCGCTTGCTTTTGGTTTGGTCTGCCAGTGGGAAGCCTTGGAAGGAAGCTAACAATTATGCATGTAATTAAAAATACACATGAAGATGTGTAAGTTTCTGGGATGTAATTCTGACCATTGAGGATGTCTGTTTGGCTGGGCACAAGACAAATACGTTCTGGGAGAACAGCAGTCAGTTATTGCAAATTTAATCAGGAGGTGATGCTAATCACAGTTATGCCTTAGAATGTGGAATCTATTAGAGAGAATTAGCAAAGCTTCTGATATGTAGCTATTTCTGTCTACAGGACTTTCATCCACACCAAGTTGTCTCCTTACAGATAATCTTATTCACTGCTATGATAGCTGATCCAACATCACATCCAGGTGAGATACCTTTATATCCCTGGAAATGCAGCAATGGACTCTTCTCACAATTCACTGATGAGTCACACTTCTGATTACCCAGAAAAACCAAGCAATGAAATGGTCTGTTGAAGATTCACAATCACAGCAGCTGCTATGAACCCCTTAGATATTGGGGTGCTACTCTTTTGAGTATGGAATATATCTTCAGACAACCAATATACAAATATAAAACTGTTTTCACAATACCCATCAGGGATGGGGGTTATGCATGCCTCGACAACGTATTGCCCCTCACCAAGTCTGGCTATCACCTCACTGCTGAGTGCCTAACCCATCAACTCATAGCTGAGTCCTCACATGGCACTATTTTCTACACCTTGGGCTTGCTACCTTGTGGCAGGTTGATTACATTGGAATGCCCCCATCTTGAAGGTCAGAACTTTTCCCTCCAGGACTAGATTCTTTTCATGAGATCCAAATGTTCTCTGTCTTGTTTCTCTAATTTTCAACATATTCCCTACTCTACACAATGACAGTTTTCTGTAATCTGAAGGTGAAAAAGGAAGAAATGTATTTGATTCCCCTTACTGGAGAAGGTGAGTTACTTTTTGAAGACCAAACTGAAAATGAATTCACTTCAGGGGATTCAATGTCATTTCATGTCATGCCTGTGTATTCTCATTAGCTAGCTTCCCAACAGCAATAGGTCAGGAATTATTTTACTTTATGTTCATTATGCAGTAGTCACAAAAGTAACTTGAGAATCAGGCAGAAATATTTTAAGAAAAAATTTAGGGATTAAGATCTAAAATTAGGACCATTTTGGCATTAAAGTGTGGTAATTGCTATGATTAAATTTAATTATAAAATGCCCTCACTAAATCTCATATGACAACTGATGACTTGAAATTGAATTTCTTCCAAATCAGTGTTGCCCAAAGTCACTTACCAGGCACTCTATATAATATCAAATTAAATAATCTTATTTTATTATCAAGAGCCAGATTTTTGTTTCTTTGTATACAAGGAGAAGCATAAACTATTAAATGTGAGGTTCTGGGGTTTCGGCTATACTGAGTAAATTGCCTAACCCGATCATCATTACTATGCTACTTATTTTTTGATTGAACTGATCAGATAGCTTGTTTTAGCATATTGGCTTGAGGGTTAAATAGTACACACTAATAAAATAATTCATGGAAAAAAAAAACACAACCACTTGCCATGTATTCACAGGACAGATTATAGTATATACCCCATATAAGCGCCCAGAGTAGTAGATGCCTCACTGCAATATTGAAGGTGATTATTTAGTATAGTCCGGATGAATGCCTTCTGGATTTTGTAATTATGGTTGGGACAGTCTTGGAGAAAAAAGTCACCATCCTGTTAGCCCACCAGCTTGTAACCATTACTAATCCCACCAACATTTTTTAGAAAACTGAAGCTAGGTGAGACTACAGCTAAAGAGTATGTAGATAGCTGGAGGAAGGCTTTGCTGTAGGATGACAACACTGTTCCCATCCATGGGGAAGAAGGGGAAGGTGTAGTTTTGGCTATGTGCATGTGAGTGGCTGGCAGAGGCTCTGAAGCTAATGAAACTTGTTATTTTAATATAATTTTATTGGAGTATATTTGCCTTACAATGCTGTTAGCTTTTGGCATACAATGAATGAAATAGCTATGTGCGTGTGTTCATGCTAAGTTGCTTCAGTCATGTCTGACTCTTTGCAACATATGATAAAATAAGAACTATTATTTACAAACAGTGCTCAGCATGAATGAGCACATGTAGAATCTGAAAAATTCTTCAGTCATCAGACATTGAAGGTGTAAGGAGAGGATTTTGTCTTCAGTATCATGTTAATATGGATACTCTCTCCTGTCAGCCATATTCTTAAATTGTATCATATATAATTACAACCAGATCATTTTTTTTTTGATGGTAATATGACACCCCACTCCAGTACTCTTGCCTGGCAAATCCCATGGATGGAGGAGCCTGGTGGGCTGCAGTCCATGGTGTCGCTAAGAGTCGGACAGGACTGAGCGACTTCACTTTCACTTTTCACTTTCATGCATTGGAGAAGGAAATGGCAACCCACTCCAGTGTTCTTGCCTGGAGAATCCCAGGGAAGGGGGAGCCTGGTGGGCTGCTGTCTATGGGGAAGCGACTTAGCAGCAGCAGCAGCAGCAAGCAATATAAAATCAGAATTTGTATTTTTAAGGCCAAGAATGCATGCTCAGTCATTTCAGTTGTGTCTGACTCTTTGTGACCACATGGACCATAACCCACCAGGCTCCTCTGTCCACGGGATTTTTCTGGCAGAACTGGACCTGGAGTGGGTTGCCATTTTCTGTTCCAGAGGATCTTCCCAACCCAAGGATAGAACCCACATCTCCTGTGTCTCCTGCATTGCAGGCAGATTCTTTATCCACTTCGCAACCTGGGAAGCCTAACTAAAGCCACACCCATACAACGAATGTATTTGGAAAGTAAATGCTTTATGTGTGCCGATTGTTAATAACAAAATGTAAGTTTTGATCGCCCATGCTAAAAAAAAACTGTGATATATTTCTATTGGTCAATCAAAATGATAGTGCAATATTATTTTCAGACAAAGAGGCAACCAGAGTATGAACCAATAACTGTAGGCAAAAATTACAAGAAGATTATGACAGATAAAAGTGTAGGTTATTTTTCCAGGTTTTCATGATGCCTGTGCAATTTTTAACTTAACATTTTATAGTTCATTGTGATTTTTCTCTCATCCTAAGCAAACATTTACTTTGACATCTAATTTTGGATTTTCATTTTTTAATCTTTTTCTTGTAAAAAGCTTCCTAAACTATAAGCTTTGAGGTCTTAGGTCTATCTCTGGGCTCTCAAGTTGTTTACCGTCAGTTCATAGAATTATTTCTTCCTCATCGACACACACCACCAGGCTGTCACCATACAGAGTCCAGTATGGTTATTCGGCTTTGCTCTATTAAGACAATTTGGCAATTAGATTATAGTTACTTACAGAAGACAAGGAATAGAATTTCTCAGACTTGAGTTTCTAAGACCCACAATATTACCATGCACTGAGGTGTGATACTTCCCCCACAAATAAAACTGAATCCTTTCTAATATCCTGAATAGAATAATGTAAATTTTAAAATATTTATTCTTAAATATAAATGTGCCTGTATGTCACTTGTTTCCACACAATTTCAGTCTTCAGAGCTGATTTCCTGGAATCTTTTATTAATTATTTAGAAACATCTCACATAAAATATGAACATGTCAAAGTACTTTATCTCTGATGTGATTTGAGGGTAGATATAAATGAATAACTCTTTCCTTTGTGACTGGATAAGTTATTATGTTTTGAGATTTAAAATATCAGAAAGACAAGTGACCAAAAAAATGCCCTCAAGTAAAAATTTGTGCTTGCTTGAGTCAGAAATATAAAAGCTGTTTTATTCCTGTAATGTTTGGGATCAAATCATGCATCATTTGTGTGTGTGTGTATGAAAGCAAACAATCAAGACACATTTTTTTCATATTTTTTCCTGTCATCTCTGCTAACCATAACAGGTTAATGGAGATATCTCCCTGGCTCCATTATTTCAATACAGATGTCACTAACTTCTCTCAGACACATTTTAATTGCTGTTAGTTTCTAATGAAATTCATAATCCTAAGGGAAAGTTAAGCTCATTGAAGGATCTTCCCGGCTCACTGCAGAATATTAAGCAGCACAAATGTCTGATATTGACATAATTAAAAATATTGCACGGAAAGAATTTATTCTAAAGGACCAGCAAAGAATTAAATGTATCATATATTATACAGAATAATATAAATTTTCTAACCTTTTGTCATTCCAATGTAATACATTTGCAACGATAACATTGATTTTTTTTTTTAAGTGGACTGAAAATAGCTTATTTGCAACTCACAAGTTTACAGCCATTGTTATATACCTGTCTTCTGTCACGGACACCTAAGTGAAATAGGTCAACGAAGATGGCAGCATTATTCTTAGTCATCCCTGGACTCTAGTTTGAGGAACTTCTTCCTACAGATGTTTTCTAGTATGTGACTACTCTTTGATATCTATTTCAAATGCATTCATGGTGTTCCCACTTATATCTCAGTATTTTCAGGTCTTTAGTAAGCAATTCATTTGCCTATTTTTCAATTAATTCATAAGGTTCTAAATCTTTCTTATAATTGGTTTTTCTGTGTATTTCTATTTGGTGTAAAATGTTTTTATAAAGCCAGTGGGCCCATCAAATATATTTTTAATGTAAAAATTTTCAGCATTGTGAAAATATGTTAAATAAAATGTAAAAGCTTTGCATCAACTCCACCCTCTTCAGAATCAGTTCTCCTGGCAGTTTTTCCTGTCTACTTATACACGTGCATATTTTTGTACAAGTGGCATTACATAATATATATTTTTCTACAAATTATTTCTTCTTGGGCTTTCCTGGTGGCTCAGCTGGTAAAGAATCCACCTGCAGTGCAGGAGACCTGGGTTCGATCCCTGGGTTGGGAAGATCCCCTGGAGAAGGAAACGGCTACTCATTCCAATATTCTGGGCTGGAGAATTCCATGGACATGTATAGTCCATGGGGTCGCAGAGTCAGACACGACTGAGTGATTTTCACTCACTCACTCACAAATTGTTTCTTCTTAATAATATCTGAGAGAGCTTTACATTTCAGTCTATGTAAGAGCATCTCATTATTTTCAACAACTTTCCTTGGTTTTATCTTCTATTTGCTAACCTTTAAAGCTACATGCATTACTCATTTATTTTTAAATCTCTGTAACACCAAAATTCAGACCAGCAAATTTCAGGGCATTCATTATCTTCCACACTTCCCTGGGTTTCATGAACAATTCATGGAAAGTGTGACATTTAGTTATTGATCTTGGTATTCCTAAATATGTTTTTCTCATTGAGTGCAAGTAATGACATTTAAAACTTTTTGCTTCTGGAATGATTTGCATTTTTTGTAGACGAAACTTCCCACATTAATATTTTCTAAATTCCATTGCCCAGAAGCATGAGGCTTCTAACTATTTCTTTGTAGCTTTGGGGCTTTCTCAGACCCTGACATATGCTTGTGCTTTTCTTTGCACATCTGTAAGTAGACCAGTTTTCTTCAGGTTGGTATGGATCTTCATCTTTATTTTATGCTCCAGTTCTATTCTGCGACTTAGTAACAGGAGGTAATT
The DNA here is from genome assembly GCA_006408695.1 of Aepyceros melampus. NCBI lineage: Eukaryota > Metazoa > Chordata > Mammalia > Artiodactyla > Bovidae > Aepyceros > Aepyceros melampus. Next base: position 80,254 of record SJXQ01001310.1, read on the forward strand.
TCACGCTTTATGAAGAACCATGAATGTTTTGGGATATTTTGTTTTCAAGAGATAGAAATGTAGGTTGTTTGCTTGCTGCTAAGAGGTGGCAAGAATACACGGAAGAACTGTACAAAAAAGATCTTCATGACCCAGATAATCATGATGATGTGATGACTAATCTAGAGCCAGACATCTTGGAATGTGAAGTCAAGTGGGCCTTAGAAAGCATCACTACGAACAAAGCTAGTGGAGGTGATGGAATTCCAGTTGAGCTATTTCAAATCCTGAAAGATGATGCTGTGAAAGATAGTCGGACACGACTAAGCGACTGAACTGAACTGAACTGAACTGATAACTGATATTATGTGACATGGTGATTTAATATCAACTTAATTTTTCTACCATTTTAAAGTTCAAAAGTTATAAGGCAGATTCAGAAGGGACATATGTTACCCATGTAAATAAATCGCTTTTTACTAAATCATTGCCAATATGCTCACCTAATTTGTGAGACTTGGGAAATCGGGAAATTGGAAATAAAACTTCTGCAGCTTTTTAAAAAACTATTTATCTCACCTTGCAGTTATCATCTAAAAAATAACTATTAAGGAACACTGAGGTTTTATATTTAAACAAATGAAAATAATAAGAATTCATGATATCAAAGATAGGCCAGTGTACTTAGACTAAGATCAAAAGCCCAACAGTAGTTTACATGGATCAGTGGGGACCTGAAAGAATTAGTAGCTTCAGAAATAAAGCAGGGAGATTCCCAGAACATCCTTCAGCTCTTCAAGGTCATTGCCAAAGAACCCCAGGACTCCAATATTTAATTGGCTTTTTAAGCTTGAAGTAATTGAGCTCATTTGACTTTATAAGATCTTTGGACGTATCAGTTGTGGGATTTTAAAAAATCATTTTTATAACAAAGTTTCTCTACATGAAATTTTGCTGATGTTGTTGTAGTTATAAAAACAGTGGATGCATTTGTATTTGACTTTTGCATATCTATTTTCAACAATCTAAAAATAGCAATATTCACACTTGGTTTCTGCTAAAAATTCCAACTCAGGGTTTTTCAAAGAATAAGGAGTAGAAAGATAGTAAAAATATCGATGTTTATAATCACAAGACCTAGCCACAAAAATACTGAACACATAGCAGGCACTTAACAAATAGCATCTGAAAAAGAGAATAAACAAATGAGAGCTTTTTTCTAATCGAGGGTCCAGCTAATGAAAAACACATATTAAGCCAAAAAAGCCTGAAAATACTACCAACAAAATGTTTAGTAAAGTGTATATACATATAGATGCTACGTATTCAGATTGTTCTATCAGATAGATTATGATACTTATTTTATAAATTGCTCATACTATCAAATAGCTATCATACAACTGTCATACACATAGGTGGACAATTTAGCTTCACCGTGATGAAGAGAGAAGTTTTTTTCTTCATTTGTTTCTAGGGAGTTTATTGCTTCATTTTGCTAAGCCTGAAGTTGAAATAAAGCTAATTCTCAACCCTTTGATTTCTTCTTTTCTCTATCTACACTCTCCCTTGGTGATCTCAGTTTCAAAGTTTTAAATACCATGTATACACTGAAGTTATTTAAATGTATAACTCCAGTCCAGATTGAACCCCTCATTTCCAGGATGATTTGTCTACATCTATCCACCTGTCTAAAGAGATGGCTAATACGTATTAAAAATTAACATGTTTAAAACTGAACTCCTAATCTATCCTCAACACCTACACTAGCTCAGTCTTCCTTTAACCAAATAATGGCATGTCCATCCTGTCTAAACTAAAAACCTGGGTGTCATCTCAATTCCTCTTTTTACTTATTCTCACTAATTCATATCTGATTCCCGAGCAAATGTTTTTCATTCCTGACTCTCAAACTTTCTCAGCATCTCCACTGCACATTATTTCTTATCTGCATATCTAATAGCCTTCTAACAGGTCTTCTAACCTTTTCCAAGAGGATAGTCTCAACACAGAGGCTAGGAGTACACCTAAGTTAGACAATATCACTCCTCTACACAAGACTCTGAACTGGTTTCCTATCTCTCTGGTTAAAGTCAAAGTCTTTATAATGATCTTTGAGGTCCCATGCAATCTTCTGTCAATATCTCTCACCCTCATCTACCACCAATGTCCTCTATAAACATTCCATTCCAAACACACTGGCCTTTAGGTTGTTCCTCAAACACAGCACTTGAACACATCAGAGAGATCACTGCCTCCAGGGCCATTCCTGGTTTTGTTCCTATTCTGAGCATTAAAACAGAGCTTGCCACATAGTAAGTGCACAATAAACATTTGTCAAGCAATTTAATAAATTATAATTTAAGACCTCTGTTAATTTAATTTGTTTTATCAAAAGGACAGATTTTTAAATTCTTCATACAGTGCCAGAAAGTAAGAATAGGCTTAAAGATCAATGGAACCTAATAAGAATGAGTGAGTGAAGTTGCTCAGTCGTGTCTGACTCTTTGCGACCCCATGGACTGCAGTCTACCAGGCTCCTCTGTCCATGGGATTTTCCAGGCAATAGTACTGAAGTGGATTGCCATTTCCTTCTCCAGGGGATCTTCCTGACCCAGGGATCGAACCCAGGTCTCCCACATTGTAGACAGACACTTTACCATCTGAGCCACCAATAAGAATGACCAGAAACAATTTTGAAGGACTCAGATAATTCAAATTGCCAAAAATGGAGTTCAGGGAGACATACACTAAGTCCGTAGAAGTGAAGCATCAAGAAAGGAAAACCAAGCAAACAAACTGAGTGACACTGTGAAGATGAGTAGGTATAAGACAGCTTGAAAGCTTGACAGAGCAAGCAGGTTCTACAGGTCTCAAGTGGAAAGCGTTTCTCTTGGCTAAACCATATGTGCGGGGCCAGGGTGTTGTCTGTAGCAAGGCTCTTGTGCGTAGCAAGTTAAGGGTTCACAGAGGTTTGAACATGTTCTTACCTTCACAAATCTTTTACTTCTGCAGTCACTTTCCTAAAATGATTAGTTCAACTTTTACTAGAAGTTGGAATCCCTTGATACTCTCTTTTTTCCCAATCAATCCATCTTACAAATATATATATATATATATATATATATATATATACTCAGACCATTTTTTTTTTTCTGTAGGATCCAATTCTGATCATGTAACTGCAAAAATATTTCAATAGTCCCAGTTCCCTTAACATGGCCTTTGATAGTCTCCTGGTCTAAATATATCTTTTCACCTTTCAGATCATGGTCCAGTGGGTTGGCTGGTGTTCTCTTTTCTTGCAAAGGCCAGAGATCAAGAGTCCTTTCATCTTAGGATTCTTAACTTCTCTAGGTCATTAGAGGCTTCTCTCTTCAGGATGAAAGTGAAGATTGTGCCTGGCGGTTTTTATGGACCAGGCTTGGAGATGCACATAGCTTTTGCCACATTCCATGACTTATCTCAACACTTAAAGAGAAACTGGGAAGTGCAATCAAGCTGTGTGCTCCCAGGAAGAAGAGACAGATATGGGTATTGGTGAGCAAAGGATCTTCCGTACATCAACTTGTCACCCCAGCTCCCCTAATTACTCGCGTTTCAAGGCATAACCTGGGTTTTCTGGATTCCAGGATCTTCAAATATGTAAACAGTCTCTCCCCTTCTTGAATACTTTTAGCATTTGTCTCTATTTTTGCTTTTACTGACTGTATTTTCTCTTTTGATAGTTCTTTTTTTTATATACCATTTTTCCACCAGGTTGAAAGCTCCCTGAGCTGTTGTTGACTGTCTTAGCTGTGCCCAATATGGCACGAGTTGAAAAATACATGTATGCTGAGTGACTTAATGAATAATCCATGTAAATCTCTCAGTTAAAAGGAGAAAAAGTGGATGAGAGCTAAGTAATTTCATAAGCTTAATCCTAAGATTTTATCCTGAGATATTTGGGGAGAGTCAATCACACTGTAACTAAAACACTATTATCTTTAAACATTTTGAAATGCTCTTAGAAATGCTGATACTCCCATATAAGAACATAAAATTATATTTTCATTTTGAAAACTATTTAGTCATGGGACAGAATGCTTTTGACCATACTTAATTCTTCCCTGGATTTTTTTTTTAATTAAAAATATAGTAAAATTCATTCTTATTAAGGTAAAGTTTGATGAGTTTTGACAAGTCCATGTCATGTGACTGCCAACAAAATCAAGATTTAGAACCTTTCCATTACCCTAAAAGTCCCTTTTGAGTCACTCTCTCTCGTCCCCTCTGGCCCTTGGCAACCATTGATCTGTTTTTTTCCTTTTTGCCTATAGTTGTGCCATTTCCAAAAAGCGGCATCATACAGTGGGTGGATTTTTGAGTCTGACTTCTCTTCACTTAGCATAATGTATCTGAGACTCATTCATTTGTGGCATGTAGTTTATTTTTATTCCTGAGTAGTATTTTGTTGTTGTATAGGTCATGGTTTCTTTATCCATTCAAAAGTTGAAGGATTGCCTAAATTTTGAGTAAAATTATCGTCCTAATTTGCAAGCTCCCCTGGAGCAGGGCATGGCAACACACTCCAGTATTCTCGCCTGGAGAATCCCCATGGACAGAGGAGGCTGGCGGGCTGTGGTCCACAGGGTCACAGAGTCGGACATGACTGAGCGACTAGGCACAGCACAGCGCATCATCCTAATAAAAATTATTTCCCTTCTGCTTTCCCCTTCTTCGTCACTCACTATTCTTAGCTGCTGGCAAGGTTTCTCAGGATAGTCATACTATTACTATTACTTTGCTGACACTTATCTGCTGTTCTATAAAAAAGCCTAAGTGAACCGGGAGTAGAGATTTGCATCTTGAACAATCAGACCAAAACATGAACATAAATAGTTCATATTTCAATTTTTGATAGTATAATTTTAATTGGTAATTATGCTGCTTTATTCATTACACCAATAGTTTCTGGGTACTTACCTTTTTCCTGAAACTGACAAATCCTCTGGAAACAGTGGCAAGCAAATGCTTGCCATAATTTCTATGCTTGCAGAGTTTACTGTCTAATGAAGGAGACATTCAGTTAGGTAAATGGTTATTTAAAAAAAAGAAAAATATCAATAATAAAAGTACTAATGGGCTCTGAAACCTGAAACTGCAAGATAAGGCTCAGGAAGTGAAGTTGGAGCAGACATCAGATTAAAGAGAAGAGAGGAGCATTCTAGAAATAGAGGCCAGACACGACTCTGCCAGGAGGAGGCATAGTATGTATGAAATTTAGAAGTTGAGAGAGCAAAGGAGATGGAGGTGTGATGAGAGACTTGAAATGAAGGTAAGAGATAGGACTTAGGAGCCACGGTCAGTCCAGCAGTTCAGTCGCTGAGTCGTGTTTATTTACGGAAATAAGATAATTCTGGGGGAATTATTAGGAGCTCAGTTTCAGACTTTTAAAATTTGAGGTGTTTTAATTTTTAATTGAAGTAGAGTTGGTTTACAATGTTGTATTACTTTATGGCGTACAGCAAAGTGATTTTAGCTATCACTGGGAAGCACGTATATGGTAAAGAGCCTGCCTACAATGCAGGAGGCACAGGAGAGGCAGGTTCGATCCCTGGGTCGGGAAGATCCCCTGGAGGAGCATGGCAACCACTTTAGTATTCTTGCCTGGAGAACCCCATGGGCAGGGAAATCTGGCAGGCTGTGGTCCGTAGGGTCACAAAGAGTCAGACAAAACTGAAGTGATTTTGCATGTGTGTGCACACACACACACACATTCTTTATTTATTATTTTCAGTATGTTTTATTACAATATATTGAATATAGTTCCTGGTAATGTACAGTAGGCCTTTGTTGTTTATCTATTTTATACATAGTTTTTTGTACCTGCTAAACTCAAACTCTTGCTTCATCTCCCTCCCCACTCTTTTACCCCTTTGGTTAACATAAGTTTGTTTTCTATGTCTGTGGGTCTGTTTATTTGTGTCATATTTTAGATCCCACATATACTTTATATCATATAGCATTTATCTTTCTCTTTCTGACTTCAGTTAGTATGATAATCTTTAGGGCCATCCATGTTGCTACAAATGTCATTATTTCATTCTTTTTTATGGCTGAGCAGTATTCTATTGTGTGCATGTGTGTGTGTGTATGTGTATGTGTGTGTATATGTGTATAAAGATGTGATATAGATACACCATTCATCTGTCTATGGACATTTAAGTTGCTTCCATATCTTGCTTATTGTTAATGGTGTTGCTATGAATACTGGAGTACATGTATCTTTTTAGTTTTCATCTTTTCTGGATCTAAACCCAGGAGTGGGATTGCTGTATCATATGGCAATTCTATTTTTAGTTTTTTAAGGAAAAGGAATCTTCGTATGGTTTTCCATAATGGCTGTGGAATTTACATTCTCATCAACAGTGTAGGAGGGTTCCCTTTTCTCTACACCCTCTCCAGCATTTGTCATTTATAGACTTTTTAATGCTTAAGGTGTTTTAAACATTCAAAAGGACTTCTAAGCATGCAGGCTTGGCATGGGTAAAAAGAGTGTTGTGCTAAGCCTGCTGATATAAATCTTTGGATAGTCTGCCTAGGTGGGAATTGAAACATAGTCATAGATTAGAATGCTAGGGCAGAGATACAGAGGAAAATAGTAGAAATTAAGATTAATCTTTTAAAACTGCAACATTAAATGGACAGGAAGGGGAGACTAATCCAGCAAGGGAGATTTTAGAAGAACATCCAGAGATATACAAAAAAGCCAGAAATGTGCAGAATGATGAAAATTCAGAGATGAGATGTTTCAGAAAGGAGGGACAAGTTAACATAGCAAATGCTACCAAGTGAGAGCAGTGTTAGAGAGAGAACGAGAGTAGAAGTGACATCAGAGTGGTTTGTAGGGTAAATAGATGATGAAAAAATGTAGACAGAGAATACACACAACACTTCAGAAAAATATTACTGTAAAGGGGCAGTGGTGAAACATCAGGAGAAAGAAAATGTGGCAACTGAGAGCATGATTGATTTGGTGAATGTTTTCTTTCCTTTAATCTTAAAGATATGAATATGGCTAAAAAAGCTAAAGGAGGGACTTCCTTGGCAGTCTAGCAATTAAAACTTTGCCCTCCAATGCCGGGGGTGCAGCTTCAGTCCCTGGTTTTGGAGCTAACATTTCACATGCCTCACAGTCAAAAAAAATCAAAACATAAAGCAGAAGCAATATTGTAACAAATTCAATAAAAACTTTAAAAATCATCCACATCAAAACAAATCTTTTTTAAAAAGCCAAGAGATGGAATATATTAAAAGGGAGGTGTTTAGAATAAGAGGGCAGGGGAGGCTGGAAGGAATGGGTTCTAGAAAATAGGTGGTGGAATTAGCTTTAGGTGATTATTAAGAGAGAGCTCCTTGCTTTTAATAAGAAAGACAGAAACAGATACGGGATTTTTTTTGCAGTCAGGGAAGACAAAAAATGTTGTCACTTAATGGCCAATGTTTCTTCTGTAAAGTGTTAATTGCTCACTTGTGTCCGACTTTTTGCATGGACTGTAGCCCACAGGCTCCTCTGTCCATAGAATTCTCCAGGCAAGAATACTGGAGTGGGTTGCTGTTCCCTTCTCCAGGGTATCTTCCTCCAGGGATCAAACCCTGGTATCTTGCATTACAAGCAGATTCTTTACCATCTGAGCTGCCAGGAAGCCTAGTTTCTCTGTAAGGTAGAAGGTAAATCAAAGCACTGAAAGAGTCTGCAGGTCTGAGTGTTGGTGATTTAAACTGAATAGAAAAGGTTGGAAATGACAGCTGAAATGTGAGACAGTGAATAACAGAGACTGGCATAGGCTTGACATAAACTGATCCCTTCCTGGATTGCATTCAAATCATCCTCTACCCATATGTTCAATGCTTACCTTTGTAGCAGTCTCTGCAGTATCGAATTACCAAACACATGAGAGGAAATCTCTACATTCAACTCTTTCTCCCAAATTGTTCCTTTCACGGATAGTCATCCTATGCCGACATACCTAGAAATGCACAGCGTCACAATTATGTCTTTTGTTTATGTCCCTTCATAAGGAAAATGTTATTCCCGTGGGCACTGGAATTTGCCCCAGAACATTTGCGGCTTCCTCAAAATTTTTCTTCTAGATCCTTCTGCTGAGATATCAATCTATCGGTGGCATTCCCCACTCCTCTTTAGACTATAGTCGTCTTCTCATGGATTTGAGAATATTATTAACTCTGTGATTTTTAGCATAAAAAATTGATTTGGTGTAATTAGCCTGGAGTAAAATTGTCCATGTAATATTATTGTGCCTCTTGGTAAAGTCCTTAGCAGCTAGAACAGTGCATTATCAAAGTATGTGATTAATGTTTTCATAGTTTCTATGAAATCACTATGACCAAATTTTCCATAATCATATATTGGCAACCACTTTTTAGTAACACAAATATAGACACTATGTGTGTCACATAGCAGGCAGTGAATATTGCATTCCACCTTTAATTTGAGGGAAGTAAGGGAAGCAGAGAAGGAAGGATCTACAGACACCATGTCCACTGTGCAACAGAATATAATAAAATATATTATAAATTGTAAATATGTCTTTATTTAGAAATTATATTCAAGTTTTAGCCATGCCTTTTGCTAAGCTAAAATGAATCCTCCCATGCATGTGTTTTTTTTTTTCTTTCTACATGCAGGTGTTAATTCTTTAAATTATAATTGGTCAAGGAGCCTAGTTATGAAAAAAAAATTAGATGCTTATATGATATCAATGTCTGGGTGCTCAGAAAAAATATAATTAAAGTTCATTAGGTAATGCATATAAACAAAATATAAAATAAGCTGCATGACTTAAGGCTTTTTAATGTATTATGCTTTTTTAAAATTTTATTCTATTAAAGAAAATGTTAACAGCACACAGCAATTTTAGAAAATAACTGTAAGAGGAAATAGTATCTTAAAACGACCATCTGCCTTGCTGATTTAGGATCACTCATTTACAGCCTGTAGTCTGTGTCCAGTGCTAAATATTTGCTAATGTTTTCTATTTTCTTATTCCTTTGAGTGGATAATTTTATGTCATGAAGCTTTTACCTTGTAGTACAATATTCTTACTTGATTTTTCTTAAAACCATGTTATAGTCAAGTTAAAAATATATATATAGATGCCTTAACGGGAATTATTTATGAAAAAAAAGAGGTAATGGGATAACAGGCTACATGCAAAAGCAAAAATGACCTTCTGTGGTGAATTTCACTGTTTTTCAAGTGTGGCAAGAGTAATAAATCTTGGCAGTTGAAACTTGCTGTTCACCTGAGGGCTGCCAATCACTCCCATTTTGAGAGACAGAATTTGTGAATTGTCAACACATCTTTTAGGCGAGAAACCAGTGTTCATCAAGAGTAAAATGAAAACAAATGCTCAAATAAATTGAAAATCAAAATGCTTCCTGGTCATCTGATCTTGAAAACATATTACATATAATCTACAGTACCTATGTGATAACAACTGTAATATGTGAGATACAGATGACAAAATGCGTAACTCTTAGTGCGCTTCTTAGATGGATTATATTCTGGAGATCAGTGGCTGGAGTTTTTTCTGCATTCCTTAAACAGTAAACTATTTCTCACTGAGCAACTCCCATAAATACAGCCCTATCACACTGAAACTGCTGACAGCCTGGTAGCCGATTTCAGTGGTGGAAGCCAGGACTAAACACACTGAACTACATTAGAGTTGGTCCCTGGAGGACAGAATTGAACTTCATTGGCAAGGGCACAGTAAGAGTTCCATTTGACTCCTCATTAAACCTCTCATAGGGATTACAGCTCCTTCTCTGTGGCTGCTATTGCTTCTCTTCTACAGAAGAGATAGATGTGAACACTTAGTCCTGGGTATCTTTTTTTTTTTTTTTTACCTATTTAGGAAAAGATTACTTTTCCTAACCAAAACAAAGTCTCTTGCAGACTAAAAAAAATGATCTTCCAGTTTCTTGCTCATTAACCACCTTATTATTTCCTAAGGAAGTAGAGAGCTTTATTTCATTTTGTGAGAATTCATTTTTAAATGCCTGTCTTAGGGAATGCAAGAGATTCTGTTTTATCTGCATTTATAATTTCTCCCAGAAATGCAGCATTACGGAGGAAACAGTTGGTGCTAACGATCTCAGGCTTCATCAAGCAGTGTCATTGTGATCATGTGATCACAACAAACATTTTGAAGCATACATTGCTATAGGCACCTTATGATGCCCATGGTCATTATTGTGGATTCGGAGTCCTGAAAATAGCGAAATAAGGTTCACCATCCTTTGGAAGTACTGCACTGGAAAAACCAATCGATAGTTCAGAAAGCACACAGCAGGCTCTATGGATTGAAAACCCCACACAGGTGATGATGGAGTATTTGCATTCTTCTTGGTTGTCTCTCCCAGAAAGATTCTCATTTGCTATTTTTTTTAAGTGCAATAAAAACAAATGAAAGTCTTTTTTTCCAGCAATAGCTAGGTGACTTATCTTCTCTGAAGAGAACATTTTCTCTGATTATGAAATAATACCCTCAGTATTCAGGCCACCTAATCACAGTATCAGAATGGAATATTAAAAATGTTAACAACTAATTCTTCACTGGAGAATGCTTTACCGCTTGCTGTTTACTGTTATTGTTCTCCGAAAGCGGTCCATGTGTGCAAGTGTACAAGGGCATAAAGGGCTAAGCAAACAGTGATGTAAGTGATAAAGAGAAAAACAGAAAAACAACAAAGCAAAGATGATTATTGTAAAAATGCACATTATTGTGAAAGTTCTTTTTGCATTTACATGATGAATGTATGATTAGTAGACTATTTCTAACACCCTACACACATCCGTTAAGCCTATACCGTGCAGTATCTACACACCCATGGGTGGGTGCTCAGTCACTCAGTCGTGTCTGACTCTTTGTGACCCCATGGACTGTAGCCCATCAGGCTCCTCTGTCCATGTGATTTTTCAGGCAAGAATACTGAAGTGGGTTGCCATGCCCACCTCCAGGGGACCTTCCCTACCCAGGGACTGAACCTGTGTCTCCCACCGCTCCTGCATTGCAGGCGGATTCTTTACCACTGAGCCACCAGAAGCCCATCTACACACGCATACATAAACATGTGCACACACATATGTACCTCTATATATATTCATAATCCACAACATGGGCACACATACTTTAAAATCTAACTTTATTTAAAGTAGAAATTGTTAGAAACTTATGAGTGTGGTTTTGGCCTAAACATCTTTTTGGTTCCAGACATGAAATCATTTTACTGTCACTTCTGGGAGTAAGTGGGAATAGAATTCTGCTTTTAGGAGCTTCTGAATATAAAGAGAATATACCAAACCAAAACCCTACAAGTCTAGTCCCAAGAATAAAGTTTTCAGATAGCCCATGACTCTGACTTAGAGGGATGGAGAAACAACTAATATTTTCTCAAGAGAAAGAGAAGGTCCAGGCCAATCAAGTGTGGACATGGAGGCACTAAATTGAGTATGTGAAGAGAAGAAGGTGAGAGGAAAGTAGTTTCTAAAGGAAGACACCAAAGGCACAAATTTAGACCATTATTCTATATTTATGCAAATAAGAAATCAGTACACATATATACTCATGTAAATATATTCAATTTAAACCTTTCTCAGATGCACAAATACATACCAGCCATCTGTGCAAACAAATATGGAATCATTATGCTGTATCTCTGAAACCAATACAATGTCATATGTCAATTATAGCTCAATAAAAAAAAAATAGTGCAGAAAGGTCCCACATACCTCCAACCAGTTTCCTTCAAGAATAACATCTTATATACCTATAGTATTTAGGTATTAAAATCAGACAACTGCCAGTGGGAGCATTCACAGACCTTATTCAATTTCACCAGTTTGCACTGATTTGTGTGTGTTTCTGTACAATTTTATCATCTGGGTAGATTTGTGTAACCACCACCACAGTCAAGATACAGAACTATTTTTTCACCACTTTTAAGTTACACACCCTCTCTTTACCCTCCTCCTACTCGTACTTCGCTAGTGGGAATGTACATCACCAACTCCCGGAGTTCACTCAAACTCAAGTCCATCGAGTCGGTGATGCCATCCAGCCATCTCATCCTCCGTCGTCCCCTTCTCCTCCTGCCCCCAATCCCTCCCAGCATCAGGGTCTTTTCCAATGAGTCAACTCATCGCATGAGGCGGCCAAAGTACTGGAGTTTCAGTCCCAGCATCATTCCTTCCAAAGAACACCCATACCTGTACATATATCTCCTCTTTTTTGGACTTCCTTCCCATTTAGGTCATCACAGAGTAATGAGCGAAACTCTCTGTACCATACAGTAGGCTGGAGAATGGGAGTATTTAAACGGAAGGAAGAGAGTGGAAACAGGAAGGATTATCCTCCTGAGTGGGCTTCCCAGGTGGCGCTCGTGGTCAAGAATCCGCTTGCCAATGCAGGAGATGCAAGAGGTGCAGGTTCAGTCCCTGGGTCCGGAAGATACACTGGAGTAGGAAGTGGCAACCCCCTCCAGTGTTCTAGCCTGGAAAATTCCATGGACAGAGGAGCCTGGCGGGCTACAGTTCATGGGGTCGCAAAGAGTTAGGCACACGCGCGCGCGCGCGCACACACACACACACACACACACACACACTGAGTTCCATCATTGCATTCACAACCACCGCTTCCCTCCACAAGGGTTAACTGCAACTGGTAGCAGATGTAGGTAGATCTAGAGGGGATTCGGGTTTCTAGCTCATGAGTTGCTCAAGAGGAGTCCGGGAAGAACTCTTGCGTCCCAGAGACTGTGGAAAGCGTTGGGGCGGAGCCTGGAGTGAGGGGCCGTCCAGCGCTGCGAGGCGGCGGGCGGACCCTGGTGGGAGGGCCCCGCGGCTGCTGTCACTTACGAGTCCGCAGCCCGGAGCGTGAGTATCTCGGCTGCCGGAGGACCGCGGCGGGCGGCGCTCAGGGCCCCCGCCTCTCGCTCCCCACGCGGACGCCGCGCCAGAGCCTCGCCCACTCCAATCCCCACCCTCACCATCCTTAACTGTTAAAGAACAGCCGCGCCTGGCGCGTTCCTAGAGGATCCCGGGTGCAGAAGGCGGAAAGGGAGCAGGCGCAGGGGGACTGGAAAGGCAGGATGCGCCCTCCCGGAGCAACCTCGGCGCCCAGGGTCTGAGGCTGAAGCCCCAGCTCGCCATTGTGAGCCGCCGGCGGAGCCAGGCGGCGCCACCGTACTCCCGGCTCCCCGTCCACGCCGCGATGGGGCACCTGCCCACGAGGACGCGCGGCGGCCGCCGCCTCCTGCCTCTGCTCTGGCTCTTTGTGCTGTTCAAGGTAGGGGACCCCCCTCCCCCAGCCCCCGCGGTCCTGCCTGCGCCCGCGCTCCGGCGCCCTAGCTCTGCCGCCCGGGAGCCGCGCGCCCCGCGGGCGGGATGGCCCGGCTGCCGGCAGCGCCAGCTGTGCTGCCGGAGCGCACGCTTTGTTGCCCTTGCCTCTGCGTGCTCCCCGCGGGCTTAAGGGATGGGGTGGAAGAACAAGGAAGTTTGCTCCCTCCAGCTTTGACCCTTTGTGCTCTTTGACCGCCTTCGGCATCTCCATCAAAGGTCGGCTCTCCAGTGGTGCTTCCTTAGACAAAATGAGGTCACTTTCCCTTCTGGTCGCTGCTGCACCCCAATGCTGCTTCACCTTTCTACCCTCCCCCAACGAGGTTGTGGAGTCTTTGTCTTAATTTACTTTCTGCTGGAATGATACACCGGGGGCTGAGTTCCTGGCCGAAAATGGACTGCCAGGGTGGGTAGTGAGCGTGATTGTCTTTGACTAAGGAGTGTAAGCTTGAGGCTGGACAGGACCCCTCTCCCCACGTTCTCCTCTCCAACCTTTACAAAGTCTCTAGACTTTCCCTCACTATATTTACTGAGGATGTACCTCTAAATTTCAGTGTCAGACATCTGTATTATTAACTTTGTCGTGTCTTCTTTGGAATATCTTCCTCAGTGTTTTACTTTGGGGAATATAATCCAGACAAGGGCTGCTTTAAAAAATCCTAGTTCGATAACTATACTGTACATAAAATTTTTTAAAGAAATTTAAGTTAGATGTCTTTGGAGAAGTGTTATGAAGTTATAAGGAAGGTAATTGTCCTTTCTTCGTGTCTTCCGGGTGCCTACTTCAGTTGTGTTATTTGGTCCTTTTTTTGGCAAAGCAAACTCAAATGTGTCGACAGGTGACCAGGAGCTATCCTTTCAGCACCACAGCGCTATCTACCTTAGAGACGGATGAAATATTAATGGATGCAAACGTTTTCTTATCAAAGAGTCACTTCTTGCTCGTACGCACCATTAATTATGAATGTCTGATAAAGAGATAGTGGAACAGAGCCAATGGATTGAGAACAGCCAGTTTTAAATATTCCATATTTTCATTTACCTTCGTGGAAAAAGGAAAAATAGTTTCTGGGAGAACCAGCAATAGAGAGCCTAAACACGATTCCAAATTATACTTAATATGTTTTTACATTTTCTGAAGCTATCAATAATTTTTAATCTGATAAATAATGAGCTTGGTCATATATTTTTACTCTAAGAGGTTGCTCTCTAAGTAGACACCATAAATATGTATGTTCTATGAACATGCACAAACTTTGAAGTTCCTATTAATATTTCTATTTGTCATATTCTGTCATGTCTATTATGTCTATGCAACACTTGTCATGAATGCAAAGTGAGAAATTGAATAACCACACATTTTACTAAGTAACAGCTAGGACTTGCACATATGACATCTGATCCAAATTGAACCTTTGGCAGTATCTCAGGTTTTCATGTGAATGCTTTATAGTGAGCAGGAATTTCAGAAATGATCAGATGATGAGTTTGGGAGTGGAGGAAGAGTGCCATAAATAAAATGGGAAAATTTGTGGCAGGAGTTCTAATCAGAAACTTGATTTGGAATTAGAAATTGCAGTCAGTGATGGAATAGACTAATAGATGTTCACCCAGTTCCACATAATAAATGTTTTCCTGCACATTTGTAGTTTAGTGTAATTTATGATAGTAAGTACATTAATAAAGCTTGCCATTTAATAAATACTGTCATGGGACAAATGATCTTGTAAAGAAAATCATTATTTTATATTTCATATAAATGCAGCATTTTATGTCTCCTGAATATAAAGTATAACAGAGAAAGGATATGTATATATATCTATGAAAGTGTTAGTCACTTAGTTGTATCCGACTCATCACAACCCCATGGACTGTAGCCCGGCAGGCTCCTCTGTCCCTGGGATTGCCCAGGCAAGAATACTGGAGTGGGTAGCCATTCCTTTCCCTAGATGTCTGTGTATGTATACATATGCATATATACACATATATATATACTGAATACCCACTGTGTCAGTCTTCTAGGTATTTTGCATATGCTATTTCATTCACTTATTTTGTTACAATTGACAAGAAAGTGGTTAACCAGGCACATAGAATAATGCATTTACATTTTAGAAATAGTATATTTCATGGTAAATTTGGTTCAGAGCATAGTCTTTCCACAATTTGGAGATGCTTTTGTATTCAAGATCCTGAATAAGTGCCAGTCAAACAGTCCACTGGAAACTATCACAACATTGTTAATTGGCCATATTCCAACATAAAAGTTTAGTAGAAAATAATTTTTAAAATGAAAAAAGTAAACATAGCATTCCATTATTAAATGCCAAGTTGTTGGTTGAATCTCAGTGATAAAATCTAAAAAGGTTTATCTGTGTTGAGTCAGGACAAACCCATTTCCCTATGTGATTGTCTATAACCAGTTTCATTGCTGTAGCCTCAAGATGCCTGGCTAAGGAAGACTTTGTGCATTGTTCTCTGTTCATGGTTTAGAGATGGACACATTTCATCAGGCATATGCAATTTTGTTATGAGGTTAATATCTGCATAATTGATGTTTCCTAAGCACAATGTTGGTTATGGGATTTCTACTTTCATATAAATAGTGGCATAAAAATAGAAAACAAAAGAAGAACTTTGTTATCAAATATACTGGGATCCTACCAAACTCACTTGAGCTTCCCAGGTGGCCCAGTGGTACAGAATCCGCTGCCGATCGATGCAGGAGATGCTGGTTCCATCCCTGGGTCAGATAGATGCCCGGAGAAGGAAATGGTAACCCACTCCGGTATTCTTGCCTAGAAAAATTCCACAGAGAGAGGAGCCTGATGGGCTACCATCTGTGGGGTCACACACCCTGACATGACTGAGCACGCACACACACACCAATCGCAAAGTGTTCTACACATGCTGTGCTGTGCTTAGTCGCTCAGTCATGTCCGACACTTTCTGACCCCATGGACTGTAGCCTGCCAGGCTCCTCAGTCCATCAGATTCTCCAGGCAAGAATATTGGAGTGGGCTGCCCTGCTCTCCTCCAGGGGGATCTTCCCACCACAGGGATCAAACCCAGGTCTCCTGCATTGCAGGCAGTTTCTTTACCATCTGAACCACTGGGGAAGGCCAAGAATACTGGAGTGGGTAGCCTATCCCTTCTCTGGGGATCTTCCCGACCCAGGAATCAAGCCAGGGTCTCCTGCATCACAGGGGGATTCTTTACCAGCTGAGCTACCAGGGAAGCCGTTCTACCCATGTGTAAATGTAAATGGAGTAATGTTAATATTTATCTGGTGATTCTCCCTCTCCATACATCTTCCCTTAATTTCAGGGAAACAATGTAATTTCTTTCACCCAGCCTATCTTTACTAAACCTCTCCTTGAAAATTACTCCCTATATCACTTCACTCCACATCAGTATTTTCTCAATGAAGATGTAAATTGTGGAATATGACATCATAGGAATTCTAATTCTGCCTTCCCTGAAATGATTCCCATTAGTGGTCAACTGGAAGGTTTCCCTAAAGTCATTGGCTTGGCATGAAACCTTCTTTCTTTCTGAACCTCCTCTCTATATTTTCTTCCATCTCTGCTCTTACTTGATATATATCGGTGAACATTAAATTTGAAAGGGCCTCAATTACATTTTCTGAAAGAAGTTTATGTTTAATTCTATAAAGCATAACTGTTATCATGCTGACCATAGTATTTATTCAGGAGAAATACCCACTTTCCAAGGTCTATCTGTCTTTCTCCACTTCCTTTCCCCTGCCCCTCTCTTTTGATGTGGGCCATTTTTAAAGTCTTTACTGAATTTGTTACAATATTGCTTCTGTTTTATGTTCTGGGTTTTTTTGGCCATGAGACATGTGAGATCTCAGCTTCCCAACCAGGGATGGAATCCTCACTCCCTCTATTAGAAGACAAAGTCTTAACCACTGGATTGCCAGGGAAGTCTCTTATTTTTCTTTTACTCCCTAATTCTCTTCACTACCTCCATTTCTCTCCCTCTTTCCCTGCTCTCCCACCCACCCCACACACATACAGGCACAGACACACAGAAAAATCTTCACTTTCCTTTTTGAAATTTTACATTCACATTCTATGTCACACAAGGTTGGCAGTTGAGCCACAGTCTTTTCATCTTTCTGAAGCAGCTTATACCATTCTCCTTGCAGTGAAGTTTGCTGCCATTAATTTCTTTGTCAGTTGACTTCCTTGGCAAATGTTGTTGCCAACCTATTAGAAAAACTCTTTTACATGTGACATCCCTAGTAAATTGGAGAAGGTTCACTGGGCTGGACTTCTACCAGGAATTGGGTGATAATGCTTCCCAAAGTGAGCATCTGTTTGCTTCTGTTCTTTGCTATGTGAAAGATTGTTGCTCTGTGAAAGTATAAAAAATTCAGACTTACCTGTTTCTCATTTTGGCTCATAAGAAAATATGTGTTTGTATGAATACATAATTTAAAGCAAGGGGAGTTTTACTTTATTTTTTAAATGTAGTGCTAGTTCTAGTATTTAAATATCCACCTTACAGGATATTAAATTTAAATTTATAAGTACATTGATTCTTTTGTTTTATAAACATAATCTTGACTTGAGTCTTTAGTGTTTCCAAAGGATCTTGTGTTGGATAGAGTTGGTACATCTGTGTAAGCCATTGTGATTGGTAGCAGCTTAGCACAGTAGAATGCCTCACAGCTGTGACCACAGATATTTATTTTTCATTTTCTTCCTAATATAATACCTTCAGGTACACAGTTCCAGTGGTGGTGTATTTTCAGAAGTATAGCATAGTGCAGTGATGAGCTTTACAGGAAAAAAGCAGTATGTTCATTTAGTTACTCCAAATACATTGTAAATATCTTTGAAATAAAGCCAAGTCTATTGTAAATTTTGGGCTTCCCTTGTGGCTCAGCTGGCAAAGAATCTACCTGCAATGTAGGAGACCTGGGTTCGATCCCTGGGTTGGAAAGATCTCCTGGAGAAGGGAAAGGCTACCCACTCCAGTAGTCTTGCCTAGAGAATTCTAGGCAAGAGTTGAATACGACTGAGCGACTTTCACTTCCACTTTCATTGTAAGTTTTTGTCTTCTATTGTGCCTACTATGCAGTGTTAGGCATATGATAGAAGTTTAATAAACAGGATTTAAATTTTTGGCATTGTATAAGTAGTTTTTGACAGAAATGTGGTTAAGTATCAGTAATATTGAGTTGTGAACTCATCTTTAAGGAAAATATGAGGAAATTAGCATTGTGTGAATTAAATCATTATAATTACAATGCAATCATTATACCAAAAATAATAAAATGTTACCCATCACTTATATTCAGTTCAGTTCAGTTCAGTTGCTCAGTCGTGTCTGACTCTTTGTGACCCCATGAATCGCAGCATGCCAGGCCTCCCTATCCATCACCAACTCCCAGAGTTCACTCAGACTCACGTCTGTTGAGTCAGTGATGCCATCCAGCCATCTCATCCTCAGTCGTCCCCTTCTCCTCCTGCCCCCAATCCCTCCCAGCATCACAGTCTTTTCCAATGAGTCAACTCTTCGCATGAGGTGGCCAAAGTACTGGAGTTTCAGTTTTAGCATCATTCCTTCCAAAGAAATCCCAGGGTTGATCTCCTTCAGAATGGACTGGTTGGATCCCTTGCAGTCCAAGGGACTCTCAAGAGTCTTCTCCAACACCACAGTTGAACTTATAAAAGTCTTAAATCAAAACACCTACATGGTCAGTTCAGTTCAAGTCGCTCCATCATGTTGGACTCTTTGTGACCCTCTGGACTGCAACACACCAGGCTTCCCTGTCCATCCCCAACACCTGGAACCTACTCAAATTCATGTCCATCGAGTTGCTGATGGCATCCAACCATCTTACTGTGTCATCCCCTTCTCCTCCTGCCTTCAGTCTTTCCCAGCATCAGCGTCTTTTTTGATGAGTCAGTTCTTCACATCAGGTGGCTGAAGTATTGGAGTTTCCGCTTCATCATCAGTCCTTCCAATGAACACTCAGGACTGATTTCCTTTAGGATGGATTGGTTTGATCTCCTTGCAGTCCAAGGGACTCTCAAGAGTCTTCTCCAACACAATTCAAAAGCATCAATTCTTTGGTTCTCAGCTTTCTTTATAGTCCAACTCACATCCATACACAACTACTGGAAAAACCATAACTTTGATTAGATGGATGTTTGTTGGCAAAGGAAATACCCATATGGTATTTCCCTCCAAAATAATACTTTGGATTGCTCATTTATTCATCACTGTTACCTCAACTGCTATTAACTGTCATAAGTTAAAAGTTTGTGTTGAGGACTTCCCCGATGGTCTGGTGGTTGGGAATCCCCCTGCCAGTGCAGGCGATATGGGTTCAAACCCTGATCTGTGAGAATTCCACCTGTTGGGAGGCGGTTAAGCCCATGTGCCACAACTACTGAAGCCCATGCTCACCTCAACTTGAGAAAGTCTGCAACAGCAACAAAAACCCAATGCAGCCAAAAATAAATAATATGTTTAAAATATGATATATTTTGTAGAAGTTTGAGTTAAAATACTATGAGGAATACCTTTCCTTCCCTTTATATATGACCTACAACTTCAGCCAATATGCAGATACACAGGTGATATTTTTGCTTCCTCTTCCATATCATCCTTCCGTGACCAGTACCAACTGAACTGACAAAGATTTCTGCATTCTTCTAATAGAAATCCCTCTGATTTTTTGCCATAACTTTGCTTTTAGGAGATGAGGCCTTTTCTACAGCCTAGTGTTAGTCATATCCATGGTAGTGTTCAATCCAGGGGCATAAACCAATGCAAAGCCTTAAAGAACTCTTCTATGGTGCTCCTGGAGCCACAATGGTGTCAGCTCCTTCTGCCAAATAAATATGTGGGAGACTTCCTTATGCACTTGTGTCTCTGATTTGAGAAGCTGAAACAAGGTTAACATGGCACCAGTGGAATGAACACGAGGGTAAATGGGGTAGGACAAAACTAGAGACAGAACACAAAGTCTCTTGTCCTTTCCTCTTCTGGTGCTGTTGGTTCCAGCAGGTTCCATATTGTTTTTATCGATGATTAACAATGGTATATAAGTAACCTTCTTGAACACCTCTTGTGTAATCTGCCATCATTAATTACTCCTAATTAATGAGCTTGTTCTTTCCTAAGCTTGTTCTTGGTCTTCAGAGTGCTGATTTCTAGTTTTCTTTTTCCCCTGAACATGGTGCCTTCCAATTTATTTCTATGAGTGTAACTGTATCTTATCTCTGTGTCAGAAAATCATCCTCAACTCATTCATTCAAAATCTAATTCTCCAGTAAAATGTGTCTCTTTTCCTTAGGCATTCTAGATCAACTCCTCTTATTTCTAAAAATACTAAAATAACCAAACAAACAAGAGGATGTTTGAAACAAGGTTGTAGATGTTTCTGGATAGAGCAGTTTTCCTCTCCTTTTTGTCAAGAAATTGAGATGAAAGAGAGAGAAATGATATATGCTTGAAAAATCTTTCAGAAACAGAGAATCGGAATTGAAACTAGGACTCTGAGTTCAAGGGCTGTGTTACAAATTATAAATACTCATGATAATTTCTGTAAGAAAATGAATATAGGGAAAATTAAGGAATCAAAAGAAAAAAGTTTGATGAAAACAGTATATTGCCAACCTTCTATCTATATGTAAATATGTTTCTTCTGAATACTCTTCATTTGTTTGGTTTCCCACTTTTCCTAAATAGGAATACTGTGTAGTTCATTTTTCTAACAATAAAAATGTTTTCTCTCATAAAGCAAATTAAAACCAAATGAATCTGGTCATTTTGTACCTTTACTAGCAAATAAAAATAGTAGGGCTGTGATTTATCTACAAGGTAGAGGTACAAAATCAGAACTATATTTTGTAACACTGATGTATATGTGATTTAAATATGAATGTTTCTTTTGTTTTGTATCATCTCATTTAACTGTTATTTAGAAAATTGAGACTTTTGTTGCTTTTCTTCAGACCCACTGTTGTGAAAAGCATGGTAGCATTTAGGAAAATAAAAATGTATACACATGGAAATCAAGGGATGGAAGTCAGTTTAAGGAGATTCCTGTATGCTATGCCAGAATGTAGAGTCTTTAACCTCTAGGTGAAGAAGACTACAGAAAGGTTTAATCAAAGCTGAATGAAATAAGATTTGCATTTTTGATAGAGCCTTTGGCTGTAGGAAAGGCTTTCTCAAAGGTATACCAGATTGGGAAGCAGTTAAACTGCTAGGAGGTTATTGTAATGATTCAGTTAAGAGATATAATGCAAACCTTGACACTAGGGTGATGAGAAAAGAGACCAAAGGAAGAGAGGTGGTCTTCAAAACAGCTAAACTGACAAGACTAGTCACATGTGGGAAATTAACGAAAGAGCAGTCCAAGGTCTTTTCCAAGTAACTGATACCTTTACCTGAAATGTTGCTACTATTATGATACCAAGTGGGCTGGTGGTATCCATTCTCTCCTCCAGATCAGCGTACCCCTTTCACCACCCACAGTGCCAGGGAGCTCCCCTATAAAGGCTGCTTCTTCAGGTCCCCTTGCCCTTTGGCCTATAGTGAGTTTGACTGATAGGAAACATCAGAGTCCTTATTCCCCCAATGTCCACCTTGGCTGGACCCTGATAGGCAGTAGATTCAGTCTCTCTTCCAATCTTGTAGTCAGCCTTTCTATCAAGGCCAAGTTCGGCCAAGTTCCAGAAACAGCTTCTTGGTCCCTGTAGGATAATAGCTTCTCACTGCTTCTCCCTGGGTACTTTAACATCCCTATTTAGTATCATTATTTCTGCTCCACATCTTAATTAACAGTCTTTTGATTAAACTCTCTGAAGTTTCTCCTGCCTGCACTGCTGGGACCTCTAATGCTGTAGTGCATGATGCGGTGAGTGGAGGGCCTCTTGAGTTTGACTTGCCTAAAAAAGCAGGTGCTTAGTTAGATATGAGTCTGATCTAGGAGAAAGGGCAAACCTGAAGTTGTGAATGGGGATGTTTTAGCACAGGGCAAAGGAGAGAAGGGCAATGGGCCAGGGGGGACCTTGAGGAGCACTAACATTTAATAAGGAACCCTGGAAGGTGAAGAAGGAATAGCCAGAGAGGTATAAGAATCAAGGAACCCAAGCTCTGGTTTTGAGTGGGAGTGATTTGTCAACAGCGTCAGAACAACCTCCTGTAAACTAAGGTCTGGAAAATCTTTGAATTGGGAAATAGTCTGTTGGTCTCTTAGAGCTTGGGAAGGGTGGCATGCTTCTGGAAATTGAAGAATTAAGAACTGGCCTCTTGTTTATTAAGATAAGCATCTATGTCCCTGTCTGTATTTATACTTTGCAAATAAGATGTAGAGAAAAAAAATGTATGGACACCAAAGGGGAAAGGAGGGAGTGGTAGGATTAATTGGGAGGTTGGGATTGACATATATGCACAATTGATACTATGTATAAAATATATAACTAGTGAGATCCTACTGTATAGCATGGGGAGCTCCACTCTGTGCTCCATGTGACCTAAATGGGAAGGAAACTCACAAAAGAGGGGATATATGTATACACAGAGCTGATTCACATTGCTGTACAGCAGAAACTAATGCACTCCAATAAAAATTAGTAAAATAAATAAATAAATTACCACTTTAACAAGAAAAAAAAGATAGATCTTATTGGGCCAGAGAGACCTGATTTCAATCTCAACTCTCTAGGTTGTTCCTCTTACTAGCGCAGGATGTGGGGGAAACTATTTCTCTTCTCTGAGGTTCCTATGGTGATTGGCTATATTTATCTCGGAGGATTACTGTCAGGAATAATTGGGATAATGACCATAAAATATCTTAAACAGTGCCTAGAATACAGAAAGCACTTAATAAATGTTGTGTCTAAAAACAAAAATAGAAAGAAACAGGATAATAAAAATAACCAAAGGAAAATCAAAGAAGATGAACAATTAAAACTGCATCTAAAGCAGCATCTTCCCAAATGTACCCCATGGAACACTAGAGACTTGAAATATTAACAGGTGTTGTTAAAAATAAACACTTTTGTGCAGACTTGAATTGGGGAAGTAATCTATTTATTAATAACTTTGTTTTAAACTAATATCAATTAATTTATTATTTTTTACCAGGATTTCTTGAAAAGTTTACTATGTTAATATTCATTGTGTTTTCAGAAGGAAGACACAGTGTGTAAGATTTTCCAAATTTGACTGCAGAATTCTGTTTTTAAAAATGATTTGTGTGTATGTGTATGATTATGTTCAACTTTTTATGACCCCATTGATTGTAGCCCGCAAGGCTTCTCTGTCCACAGGGATTCTCCAGGCAAGAATACTGGAGTTGGTATCCATTCCCTTCTCTGGGGTATCTTCCCAACCCAGGGAGTGAAGCTGGGTCTCCTGCATTACAGGTGGATTCGTTACCATCTGAGCCACCAGGGAAGCCACAAAATGATTCACTGGAATAGTGAATTACACCTTAAAATACAGAAAACATGTACATGTTTTTTCTTCCAAGAGAGCTGAACATCAGTCCTTGGAAATAAAGCAGGGAATAATTGCTCTCCTTCATGCAAATTCTTCAGATTCTGAAATTTAGACTATGATAAATCTTACTTCTATGTTTTCCCTATCATTAGGATTATTTTCTTTATTAAAAAAGAAAGACATAAAGAAAAAAATATCTAGTGTAGAAGTGTATTATTTCTTAAGTTGTATTCACTGTAAAATGCTTCATGGAAATAGTGATACACCTTAAGAAACAATATGCTTGTACACTAAGACACTTTTTTCTTTGTTTCTCTTTTTTATGAGGAAAGTAACCCTAATGATATGGAAAACATAACCATAAGATCAATCATAATCTAAATCTCAGAATCTGAAGAATTTGCATGAAAGAGAGCAGCTATTCCCTGCTTTCTTTCCAAAGAACTGATGTTCAGCTCTCTTGGAAGAAAAAATACTCATATTTTCCTTATTTTATGGGTTATGCTAACTCTGGGTTTGGTAACTGTACATACAAAAATTTCTTTGGTCTTTATTAAAAGGATGGAAAATTAATTTTAACATTATTTTTCAAATATAATTGTCTTAATATATGACTTGACTTAGAACAATTTTGTTCAGTATATTTCATTGAATATAAAACTATACTTTTCAAAGGTCATGTAATTCAATGCTTGAAGTGAAAGTGAAAGTGAAGTCGCTCAGTTGTGTCTGACTCTTTGCAACCCCGTGGACTGTAGCCTACCAGGCTCCTCCGTCCATTGGATTTTCCAGGCAAGAGTACTGGAGTGGATTGCCATTTCCTTCTCCAGGGATCTTCCCAACCCAGGAATCGAACCCAGGTCTCCCCCATTGGAGGCAGACGCGTTAATCTCTGAGCCACCAGGGAAGCAAGCTACTACTTATCTAATATGACTCCCAATTGGTCATCAATGGAAGGTAACTGTTCCACTTTGGAGCAGTCATTTCATTGTTTGGTTTGTTGTTGACGTAAACTGGCTCTGGCTGTATCTTTCACATAATATTTCTATCCCTGTCTTATTTTAGTATGGGACTATGCTGTGACTGTTCCTGCTTTCTTGAATGTTTGGAACAATTGCTTGCCAACAGACTTGTCAGGCTATAAAGATAATATGTGAGAAGCTTGTCATTGCTCTGTCCTGTCCTCAGCCCTCTATCATACCACTTTAAGCTGTATACAGCAGCCCAGAATTTCTGCCTATTGCCATTCTTCTCTTTCATGGCCATAATAGCCATTCGGGCAAAGACAGTTCTCTTTCTTCTCAAATTCCATGATGAACCATCAAGAGCGCCCATCTCTGCTCAAAGAAAATTCTTCAACATGTTTTTCCCAAGCAGCCAATCTAAAATCACCCCATCACTCCAAAATATTACCACTTTTATGCAGGTTTAGTTTCTTAAGAGAAGGTATTACTCCCTCCATGACATTATACCAACTCTTTATTATGACTTAACTCCTCTGCTGGAATGCATGTAGGTTCCGTGAAGGCAACATCTTTATTTTTTTGCTGACTGCTGTATCTCTGGCTGTTGGAAAGGTGCCTAGCCCAGGGTAGATGCTCAGTAAAATATTTGTTGAATATATGAATGAACATCGAATGAATACATGGAGTGAGAAAGGTCAAACAGGAGTTACGGGACAGGCTTGAGACAGAGGAAGAGCAGGTTGTAAGCAGGTGCAAGTTCCGGGAACAGAGCCAACGCACAGTGAGATGAACCAGGAGGAAGAGTCCACCAGGCATGCAGAGCCGGGCAAGGCTCCGGGAGAGAGTGGAGTCAGAACAGGGAGGTAATCTTGAAATGCTATTTTATCGGTCTTGTGGAGGAAGCAGAGGTTTTATTACCACAATGACAATGAAGTCTTTTGGACATTAAGATAAGCTTCTTCATACCCCCCCCCCCCCCCCGCTATTGTATTGTCAGAATAAGGTACTGACAAATGATGTATGTTCAAGCAATGGATACGTTCCCCTCTGTGGCAAATTCTCATCTGTAGTGAAGTAAAAACTCAGCCTTTCTGATCACTTATTCTCTATTTTATTCACTGACTATGCATACAATTTACTTATTTCCAAACAAAGTGGTTTTGGGGTTTTTCAAATCCAAAAATGTGTTCTTGGTTCTATAATTTGAGAATATCAAAAAATAAAAATGGTTTTTAAAATAAAAATTTCCTTTATTTTTCTCTCACCATGCATATTAATGTGCTCAGAATGACTGTAGACCACTAAAAACATTTTCAGAAACTCACGTGACTGATCGAAATCAGATGATTATTTTACTTCACTAACTGAAAGCTATGATTCCCTTTATTCCTTAAAATAATATATATATATATTTTAAATACATGTTAGTATCGCCTAGAAAATTTTTAATGGATTTTAAGTAATGAATGTCTTCTCTTGTGTAAGATTCCAATAGGTCATTTTATATAGAAACAAATGGTAATTTTGGTATTCAATTGAATACTAGATAATAAATATTTTATTATCCAAACATGGACAGACCATTAAATAGTCTGATTGAATTAGTGTTGTAGTCATTAAAATGTTAGTACATATACACCAATGACTAAAATATAAAACTGTATGCGTAAAACACATGTTATTTTTACTTATGCTATTCTGCTCGAGAATTGAAAGGCATCACATTGTCTTGTAATATACTACATTTTGTCCACAGTCTACTCTTGTATTGGTAAAGAGTGGGATTTTGAGTTACTTGCAATTACTTTTCTCTATGACTAATTTTCTTTTTGTTTGTTGATAATTCAGTATCTTCTCAAGAGTCAAAAACAGAGGAAAATTGTGATCAGATAACTTGTACACTCACATAAATGGCTTAAAAAGGATTTTCCCCTTCCATGGATTTATGATAAGGAGAAATGCATGTGGAGAATACAAAAATAATATTAATAATTCTATGATTAATAGATTTTTTTAAAGATTTGTGCTTTTTAAAATTGAAATCTGTAGTTATTTATTTATTTTTTTATTTGTTTTAGCTACCCCTGATGGCATGTGGTATCTTAGTTCCCTGATCAGGGATAGAACCTGTGCCCCCTGCAGTGGAAGCGTGGAGTCTTAACCACTGGACCTCCAGAGAAGTCCAGATAAATTATTATTTTTTAAGTTTAACAGTTTTCTTTCTTTCTTTCTTAATATCAAAGCAAAATTTCTAGAAATCTCTAAGAATACAATTATATGAGTCTCTTTCTGTCTCTGTGTTGTGCCTCAGAATTTGACTAATTGTCATACATCATGCTTTCGTATTGAAGTCAACTTGGTGTCGAGAAAATATAGTCTAGTAATATTGCTTTGGGATGTCTGTTTACTTTGATGTTGTGCTAAAAACTAAAGTGTAATTCTAAAAATGGAGTGTCTTGACAAACGCCACAAAGTAGTAAGCATCATTTTTACAATAAGGGTTGACAGCATTACCATAAGAAATCCCTTATTACTTGGATGTACTAAAAACCCCTAGATTTTATCTAGGAAGAAAAATTGACTTCTAAATTTTCTGAATGTTAAGTGGGTTAATAAGGTGAATAATAAAAAGCCAAGGGAATTGTATAATGTCTGTAATGTATTATTAAACAGTGAGTCATGTGGTTCTCCCTTAAAGGATTTTAGAAAAAGCCAGCTTATTATAGAGTTATTTACATATAAATATAGAGATTAGATGTGCCCAAGTTAATTTTGCATCATCACGGGGACTTTCATCCACAGTTTCCCCAAACTAAATTATACTTTTTAATTAGTCCTTCAGAAATAACTTTAGGCCTCACTCAAGATGGATAGGTACTTGGAATTTATGATATGAAGATTCTGGTATTATCAAAACTGTTAAAAAATGATTGCAAGGACTTAGATTTAAGTTCAGTTCAGTTCAGTCGCTCAGTCATGTCTGACTCTTTGCGACCCATGAATTGCAGCATGCCAGGCCTCGATGTTCATCACCAACTCCCAGAGTTCACTCAAATTTACATCCATCGAGTCAGTGATGCCATCCAGCCATCTCATCCTCTGTCGTCCCCTTCTTCTCCTGCCCCCAATTCCTCCCAGCATCAGAGTCTTTTCCAATGAGTCAAGTCTTCGCATGAGGTGGCCAAAGTACCGGAGTTTCAGCTTCCACATCAGTCCTTCAAAAGAACACCCAGGGCCGATCTCCTTCAGAATGGACTGGTTGGATCTCCTTGCAGTCCAAGGGACTCTCAAGAGTCTTCTCCAACACCACAGTTCAAAAGCGTCAATTCTTTGGCGCTCAGCTTTCTTCACAGTCCAACTCTCACATCCATACATGACCACTGGAAACCATAGCCTTGACTAGACGGAACTGTGGACTTAATCCTGAAAATTTAGCTTATCAGTTGTTGTTCAGTTGCTAGATTGTCTGACTCTTTGCAACCCCATGGACTACAGCATATCAGGCTTCCCTGTCCTTCACTATCTCATGGAGCTTGCTCAGACTTATGTGCATTGAGCTGGTGATGTCATCCAACCATCTCATCCTCTGTCACCCCTTTCTCCTCTTGCCCTCAGTCTTTCCTAGCATCAAGGTCTTTTCCAATGAGTTGGCTCTTATCAGGTGGCCAAAGTATTGGAGCTTCAGCTTCAATATCAGTCTTTCCAATGAATATTCAGGGTTGAGTTACATAATAGTTTTACCTAATTAAAAAGAAGTCGCTTATCAATTGCTTCTTTTTAATTAGGTAAAAGTTAAATCTGCAAAAATAAGTCCCCTACCTTTAGACATGTTCCAGCTTCCTTCCTTGAATTTATTTTTTTGTCTATTTGCACCTGACAAAAGACAACTGTATTTCTAATTCTTTTCTGCACCTGATTGCTGCCACATCTTTTTATTTATTTTTTGAAGGGTAGTTGGAAATCTAATAAGACCCTTTCATTGAAATTCTTGTTGCTATGTTAAGGGCTTCAATTAGTCTTTTTTTTTTAAACCATGTGATTTCTTGTGGTTCTGAAGTAGGGAGTTCTTAATTTGAAGTAAGTCTGAATCAGGCATGCATCACCAAACACAAGAATTTTCTAAAATGGATTAAAAATTTGAGAACTAATACATGTTCACTGTGGAAAATGTATAAAATACAACCAGCAGAAAGGGAAGAAAGTTGTCATTCCTACACATTCAATTCTAAAATAACTACCATCTGGGGATATATCATTCCAATTTTTTTTTCCCCATGTCTGTGTAGCTGAGTGGGTAAGTAAAAAAAAAAATAGCATCAAATTGTCCTACTATTTTAGCATGCTCTTTTCACTTAAATGTATTATGATAATTTTTACAAGGCCTGAGTGTTTTCTGTTCTCTTCAATTATGAATTAAGCCACGGATCTGAGGGTCAATTATATTCAAGTCCCAGTTGTGTTTGCACCAGTGAAGGATGTGGATAATCATACATATTGATTATGACCATGGACTGCTGGGGATCATCACCTATATGTGTGTCTTCCATTAGCATGATTAGCTCAGAATTAGTCACAGAAAAACTTCAAAGTCTATGTTGACAGGCATTTATTTTCTATTTCTCCATAGTTAAATATCATGCATAAAAAAAAATTAAGAATAAGGACTTCCCTGGCAGTCTATTGGTTAATACTTCACCTTCCAATGCAGGTGGTATGGGTTTGATCCCAAGCTGGGAGTTAAGATCCCAAATGCCTCAGGGCCAAAAAAAAAAAAAAAGCATGAAACAGAGACAACATTGCAACAAGTTCAATAAAGACTTTTTAAAAAACTTAAGAGTATAGGCTCAGTCCTGAAGAAAATCAACCCTGAGTGACTCTTCCAATACTCTTCCAATACTTCCAAAGCTCCAATACTTTGGCCACCTGTTGGGAGGAGCGGACTCATTGGAAAAGACCCTGATGCTGGGAAAGATTGAGGGCAGGAGAAGAAGTGGGTGACAGATGATGAGATGGTTGGATGGCATCATGAGTTTGAGCAAACTCCGGGAAATAGTGAAGGATAGGGAAGCCTGGCATGCTTTAGTTCATGGGGTTGCAGAGTTGGACATGGCTTACCAACTGATCAATAACAACAACACAACAATAAACTCTGTAGTCAAAATGATACATGGTTGAATTTTGGCTCTGCTCTTCTAGCTGTGTGTTATCTGATGGTGTACTGACTTTGTACTGACTTCTTCATTGAAGACGCAAATTACAGTGACTGCCCAAATCATTCTTTTTTCCAGTGGCCAAGTCTGCCATCTTCTCCACCACCTGCCATCTTTTGAGGAAAATGCCTTTTGATTTGATTTTTATGACTGTAAAGGGTCCTCCTTGACCTTAATGTCCTGGGCAGAGTGATCAGTCGAGGGGTGAACCGTGACCTAGCTAAACTCAATGAGGACTGCACCCCACCACTGTCTTTGAGATTGGCATGAGATCTAAGCCAAACCTATCAGAATCTTTCCCTGTAATTACTTCCAAACTGGAAATGGTTGTAAAGAATATGCTTCAGCTGTGATATGAACTAAGACACAGGAGCTAAGACACGAGCCTGAAAGCTATCCCCAATAAAGCTGATTCATAAGAAGAAACATTTTCTAGCACAGAAGGAGGAGGTAGAAGCAATGGAGGGGCTTCCCTGGTGGCTCGGTTGTAAAGAACCTGCCAGCCAACACAGGAGCCATAGGTTCGATCCCTGGGTCGGGAAGATCCCCTGGAGAAGGGAATTGCTGGGGTCCAGCCCCGGTGGATCCAGGGTGATTCGAAGGTAGAGACGGAGTCGGCGTACTAGGAAAGAACTTATTCAATTACAGATAGAGAGAGATTAAGAAATTAGCAGAAAAAAGGGGCTGAATAACTTGGCTTACATGGGATGCCAATCACCACCTACGTAGGCCACAGGTGTCTTTCCGTTCTCCCGAAGGAGAGGAGGCACTGAGGCCTCCCCGGTCCAATCTTAGAAGCCCAGGCATAATTAGTAGGCTTTGTGAGGACCCACTCCCCAGATGGAAATTCAGCCAGAAGAGGAAAGAAAGAACGACATGGGGGGAATCAGCCTTTCCAGAAACTGATCCCATTTTCTTTATTTTCAGGTTTGCTTATATACCTTTTTTACACATAGGGATGAATACAGAGTCACGTGGGGGTCAGCAGTCCTGACCTTTATCAAAATCAGGTGCTTTACATAAAAAAAGGTCTTAGGGGTTTTACATCATCTTCTGGCCATGAGGCCTCTGACACTTTATGACTCTCTCTTTCTGATAACCAAAAAACTTATTTTTTCCAAGGGTGTTTTTTCTTAAACCAGGCACCACCCTCCAAATAAAGTTACGTTCCTATAGGGTGAGGGTGTAGTGAGTTACAATCAAGAAAGGAATTTATCTAACCCAAGGTTAACATGATTAATCTTAAAGGTTAATACTTATTTCTCTTATATGCTAGTTATATTCATTATAAGGGCAGGGAATAGGGGGGAATCAGCCTTTCCAGAAACTGATCCCATTTTCTTTATTTTCAGGTTTGCTTATATACCTTTTTTACACATAGGGATGAATACAGAGTCACGTGGGGGTCAGCAGTCCTGACCTTTATCAAAATCAGGTGCTTTACATAAAAAAAGGTCTTAGGGGTTTTACATCATCTTCTGGCCATGAGGCCTCTGACACTTTATGACTCTCTCTTTCTGATAACCAAAAAACTTATTTTTTCCAAGGGTGTTTTTTCTTAAACCAGGCACCACCCTCCAAATAAAGTTACGTTCCTATAGGGTGAGGGTGTAGTGAGTTACAATCAAGAAAGGAATTTATCTAACCCAAGGTTAACATGATTAATCTTAAAGGTTAATACTTATTTCTCTTATATGCTAGTTATATTCATTATAAGGGCAGGGAATATGGAGATTTAGCAACAAAACATCAGCCCAACAAGTGAAGTCCTTTCACCAATACAATTCCTAATCAACGCACTATACCAATAAATTCTAACTTCCCAAAAGAATCTGCCTTTAGTAAGTCTAAAACGTCTCGTGCCTCTCACTGTTGGGAGGCTGTAAACAATCACATGTGGCCAGATGAACCTATACAGGCAGGCTAGATAACCTTCAGAGGAATAAGCTGAAACACTCTTGTCACGCCAGGAATTTTATCAACTGGAGCTGCAAATTAACTCCTTCTCCGAGAGAAATGGTTATGGGGGAGAGCCCCCCGTAAAGTCAGAGGTGTAGGTGAGAGCATAAAACAGACTCTTGGTTTTGGGGGTAGATGCTCGGGAACAGGGGGTTTCCTGAGGCTTGATCACGCCTTTGCGTATGCCAAGCCTCCTTCCTCATGACCTTTGCCATGGGCGAGTTCCTCACGCTGGCCCCCGGCAGGGAATGACAATCCACTCCAGTATGCTTGCCTGGGAAATCCCATGGACAGAGGAGCTTCCCATGGGCTATAATCCATGGGGTTGCAAACTGTCAGACACAACTTAGCAACTAAAAATAACAACAGAAACAGTCACGGCTTCAGCAAGACATCTTTCATTGCACAAAGACTATCTCACTTCTCAGACTCTAGCATCACTCTACAGCAGTCTACAAAAATGCAGTTCTATCACAGTCAAGCAGGCACCGAAATGCTTGGAATCTTTAAGAAATCTGAATCTTGTACACCTAAAGCTAAGACAACATTATAAATCAACTATACTTCCATTAAAAAAAAAAAAAAGTGTGAATCTGAGTTGGTATGATACAATTTATCATACCAACTGGGGCCCTTCCAAGACTGAAAGGGATCATTATGCCAGGACAGCAGACATAAATCGGCCTGTTCTGTCCTAGAAAAACAGGACAGATGGTTACTCCTTCCTGAATGTACTACCAGGCATGTTTGATGCAGTATGGAGTCACTAGACCCTTGCCCAAGTCAGCCATCTCTGAAAACTTCTGTGCTAAACAAGACAAGTTGGCCGTGTAAAAGGAATTGTAATTATCTTTGTTAAAAAACTAAAACTAAACATTCCTATACAATGTTTATAGTAGCTTGGTTTGTACTAGCCAAACACTGCAAATAACCAAAATGACCTTCAATAAGTGAATGGTTAAACAAATGGTGGTATTTTGGGTACCATGTGACATTATTACTCAGCAATAAAAAAGAATAAATTATTGAAACCCATAGGAACTTGAATGAACCACAAGGAAATCATGCTGACTGAAAAAAGCCACTCTCAAAATGTTGCAAAATGTATAGTTTAATTTATATGAAAGCGGAAAATGAAAGTGTTAGTCACTCAGTCCTATCTGACTCTGCAACCCCATGGGCTGTAGCCCACCAGGCTCCTCTGTCCATGGGATTCTCCAGGCAAGAATACTGGAGTGGGTTAGGATTCATGTTGATGTATGGCAAAATCAATACAATATTGTAAAGTAATTAACCTCCAATTAAAATAAATAAATTTATATCAAAAAATTTGAAATAATTAAATTATCCTCAAAATTAAGTTTTAATTTTATACTCTCCTGGCTGAACATGGAATTCCTGATAGTCTGTTCTTAATCTATTGACACAAAATGGTTTCACTTTAGCAGTCTGTAATTCCTAATTTGTCTGAATTAGAGTCAAATTAAGCAATATTAACTCATTTGAGGCCCGGGATATTGATTCTTTGTCAAACACTATTAATATTCTGAATTTAATATATAAACTAGGTTTTCCACTGTGATACTAATTCTACCTGTATATTGTTTTGGGTTCATTAAGATAGGCCCTTAAGCAAGGTTAAAACAACAACAGTTTTTACCACACATCTTTGACTCATTATGAGATAAATATGTTGATCATATACACTGGAGAGCTATCTTTCATTCAGATTCGAATTGGTAACAATAATTTAGAGCTTTTCATTGGCATACTCCTTGGCTCAGTATTACACATCATGGTTAATCTGGAGATTAGCAAAACACAGACTCGGGGTTTCATACACACAATTTTAGCACACAAAAGAACATACCAGTGACAGAAGCTATTCTTGTATAATATCCAATATTACTCCATGATGACTTGAAATTTTTCACAGTGTAAATGGATGTGTGTTCTGTTTATTCTGTTTATTTTATTAAGTATGTATGTGCAGAAATAAATTATAGCCATTTCTTTATATCTTTGTAGGTAAGAAAGTGAAGTTAAGGAGGTTTAGTATTATGGCAAATTTTTAATATTATGAAATAGAATAGTAGGCTATTTTGGTAAGAATCATAGGCATCAATGTGAAATACAGAAGAACAGCTCATGGCAATTATAGCAATGGAAGAGGATAAATATTCAAATCAGGACCAGGAGTGAAATATTTTGGCTCCAAGCTAAGACATTCATTCTACTCAGTATTGGAAGTTAAAGTCAAAATTACTTGTAGGCATATTTGAGTATGTTTGTGAATGATATTTGTATATAAGCATATGACAGTATACAGTGTGGATATAAATATAATTTTTCCTCAATGTGAGGTATTGCTTCTATACATTTCTTTATCCTTTTTAAATACTCCTCAAGAGTAAAAACAAATGTAAAGGTGATATAACTAAACCTCATTGTCAAAGAGCTTAGTCAGTGTATCACAGTTCAGGATGAGACAGAAAGAAAAACACTGGGAGGATATACAAAGGACAACTTCCTGGCAGGAAGTTTTGCACTATCTGTGGTGTCTGCAAATACTGTGGTGGTGAGCATATTTAAATATCCCTTTTGCTTGTTATACAGGAATAAAAGACTAGGGTGATTTACCAAAATAAGATAAAACTTCAGATAGGTCCAAATACACAAGTGCCGGGGTCCAGCCCCGGTGGATCCAGGGTGATTTGAAGGTGGAGACGGAGTCAGCGTACTAGGAAAGAACTTATTCAATTACAGATAGAGAGAGATTAGGAAATTAGCAGAAAAAGGGGCTGAATAACTTGGCTTACATGGGATGCCAATCACCACCTACGTAGGCCGCAGGCATCTTTCCGTTCTCCCGAAGGAGAGGAGGCACTGAGGCCTCCCCGGTCCGATCTTAGAAGCCCAGGCAGAGTTAGTAGGCTTGGTGAGGACCCAAGTGCCAGATGGGAATGCAGCCAGAAAATAGTAAGAGGTATTAGAGGAGAGAAAGAGGCTGAATAACTTGGTTTACAAGGGATACCAATAAAATTCCAAGACAAGGAATTTGCACCATCTACGTTGGGCCACCAGCGCCACTTGAACATCAAAAGGTGCCCCTCCTTGGGCACCTTTTCGCATGGACTTGAAAGCTGGGGCAAGTAAGTAGACATGGTGGGCACCCGTGCTCCAGATGGGAATTCAGCCAGAAATACGGAGGATGAGAAAGAACGTCAAGGGGGAATCAGTCTTTCCAGAAACCGATCCCATTTTCTTTATTTTCAGGTTTGCTTATAACCTTGTTTACATATAGGGATGAATACAGAGTCACGTGGGGGTCAGCAGTCCTGACCTTTATCAAAATCAGGTGCTTTACATTAAAAAAAGGTCTTAGGGGTTTTACATCATCTTCTGGCCATGAGGCCTGCTGACACTTCATGACCCTCTCTTTCTGATAACCAAAAAACTCATTTTTCCCAAGGGTGTTTTTTCTTAAACCAGGCACCACCCTCCAGATAAAGTTACATTGCTATAGGGTAAGGGTGTAATGAGTTACAATCAAGAAAGGAATTTATCTAACCCAAGGTTAACATGATTAATCTTAAAGGTTAGTACTTATTTCTCTTATATGCTAGTTCTTTTCATTATAAGGGCAGGGAATATGAAGATTTAGCAACAAAACATCAGCCCAAAAAGTGAAATCCTTTCACCAATACAATTCCTAATCAACTCACTATACTAATAAATTCTAACTTCCCAAAAGAATCTGCCTTTAGTAAGTCTAAAACATCTCGTGCCTCTCGCTGTTGGGAGGCTGTAAATAATCACATGTGGCCAGATGAACCTATACAGGCAGGCTAGATAACCTTCAGAGGAGTAAGCTGAAACACTCTTGTCACGCCCAGGAATTTTATCAACTGGAGCTGCAAATTAACTCCTTCTCTGAGAGAAATGGTTATGGGGGAGAGCCCCCCGTAAAGTCAGAGGTGTAGGTGAGAGCATAAAACAGACTCTTGGTTTTGGGGGTAGATGCTCGGGAACAGGGGGTTTCCTGAGGCTTGATCACGCCTTTGCGTATGCCAAGCCTCCTTCCTCATGACCTTTGCCACGGGCAGAGTTCTTCACGCTGGCCCCCGGCACACAAGTATATAAATATATAGTATACTTTAAAACTGTGTTGTCTTAGCAAATGAAGCAATGCAAAAGCATTAAACTGAAATATCAAGTCTTTTGTACTCTGCATGTTATAATGTGTGCTTAGTTGCTCAGTCATGTTGGTCTTTACAACCCCATGGTAGCCTGCCAGGCTCCTCTGTCCTGGGGATTCTCCAGGCAAGAATACTGGAGTGGGTTGCCATGCCCTCCTCCAGGAGATCTTCCCAACCCAGGGATCAAACCCAGGCTCCAAACTGCAGGTGAATCCTTTACGGACTGTCACCAGGGGACTGCATGTTATAGTAAGTACCTTCAAAAATGGACAGTCTGTAATTTGAAATTAAGATGATTATTTGGAAAATTGTTACATTAGATAATAGATGCTAAAAAGAGGCTATTCAACAATCTCATGTTTATTTTTAATTTTTAAACGAGATACAAAAATATATGTAAGTTTTATTGCTAGCATTTGTTAGCAATACGAAGCTAAAAGAAATGACAACTTCAGCTATAATAGAGATATTCTGAGGCTTTGTTCTATATTCAAAAAGATGTATCTAGTAGATACTATTTTCACATATACAAAACATATCTTATTCATACTTTAAAACAATTTTTAAAGACATGGTCTGTTTTTTAAACAAATGATAATTATTTCTATCTTTTCAATCAAATGAATCTTTTATTTCTTGCTCATCTAAATGTTAAAATCATATTAACATATTTAAAGAAGATAAGCTGCTTCACACATATATAAGTCCTATTCATAAAATGAACAATTTTAGGAGATATTTCCTTAGTTAAAAAATGTGAAATAAATTGCTTTAAAATGTTTTATGAACTGTGCAATTTATAAATACTAAAGAATGCAACATATCTAAATGTGGTGCACTATTGGATATCATATCCTTTTCTTTAGCATTATTTATCATTTTAAAGTAATTATTTCAGTGCTTGAGGTACTTACTAGTTGTAGGTAGAGAGTTTTCTTCTCGTAATTGTCCAAGATATTTTTCAGTATCTTGCAAAATAAATAATATAGAGTTACCTGAACAAGAATGGTCTAAATCTTTTAGAAAGGTTTATTTGACCACAGTCTTTATAGATCCTTTTTACATCATAGTAACTTTTTAAAAATTTCTACCATTCATTTCATTCCACATTACTCAGTGTCCCTTTTAGTTCGTAAAAAAAAAAAAAAAAAGTACAAAAGCCAAGCACTTTATCCTTTCACTTATTCTTCCACCCTCACATCTTCACAAAAGTGTCTGACCTGGGAAGGGGTATTTTTTGGACATATTTAACCATCTTACCAAACAGAAACATATTGAGATGAAGATTTAATGGCTTCAAGGAGCCAAATCAGTTCTGTAAATTGTGTGTAGGGTGCTTAAAGTACCTGTTTATAAACTAAGAACAAAGAAGTGTAATCTTTTTAATTTAATATGGACCTTCTCTAACTTTTTATGAGTTCTTTTTTGAGCATTTTATAATCATGCTGTGAAAAACCCTTCTTTAAGAGAATTGTTTGCAAGATCTACTTGATCAATATTTAAACTTATTTTGGTTTCATTAATAGAAAAAAAAAAAAACTCTACTGCTTCCCCAAAAGATGAACATACATATTTAATTTACAGTTTGGTTAGTAATAATGAGATGCATTGCATTCTGGGAGGAATGTTATAAACAGGTGCATGGGACATTAGGAAGGCATCTGTATGTGCCAACAGATGGACACAGCAGTGGGAGAGGACCACTAGGTAATCAGCAGATGGACACAGCAGAAGAAAGGTAATTCCACGTGAGTACTGAGTAACTAAACCAGCAGTAAAACTTGGCCACTTGGCATATGGTAGGATGCTTATCGTATCCACTGGAATTTGTACTATGACATTTTTGGCCAAGTCAAAAAGAGATGTCTAAAATTTGCATGTGACATTTGGTTCAAAATTCAGCAGTATTCTCACAAACAGTATCGCAAATTCTGCCTTAACAAGCTGGGCTACTCTTCCTTTGGGTTCACAGAAGGTTTGGCACTTCACATTCACATAAATGTGAAATGGGTTAAGATCCATCCAGTGCACCGTTAGACAGAAATCGACAGTGAATCTTTTAAAGCATCCCCTGATATTAACACAAGGGGACAAAAAGTAATATGTGTTTCATTTTGGCATGTATCTAATGGAAGTGTTGACTCATCCATTCAAATAAAGGCTTATGGGAAACCTCAGTACTATAGATACTACCAGCAGCTTAATCTTCCTGGTGCAGAGCTGATTATTTCACTTCCCAGCATAATTTTTTTTTAATGTTCCAAATAAAAAAGAAGTTCAAATATTTAACCAAAATTTAGAGTCTTCCACAATCTGTGCCAAATCATCTTTAAGCCTTATATCCTATAACTGCTTTGTTCAAACTTTAGACTTGCTGCTTTTTCCCAGATATGACATACATGTCTGTCTCTTCAGTAAGCCAGGACTCATCACCTAGGACTCACCACCCACTTCTGCCCCAATATTAATTTATTCCCCAAAACCCAGTTCAAATATATTAAATAAATATTTTTGATCACCCCAATTATCATTGTAGTATCTTATGATTTTTAATGGCATATAGTGTGCTATTTGTTACTGTCATTAAAAAAAATTATTTATGTTAGTAAATCAAATTCCTTCAGGAATTTTTAATTCAGGCTTATTACAGAATCATAAGCATACTATGCCTTCAATGAATACTTGATAGGTAAACTTAAGAAAATATTCTGAGCATATAGTCAGAGTAAATGAGAAAGTCTTAAAAAGGTGATACCATATAATATTTTTATATCTAATCAATAACAAATTAATCTAACACAATACTAGCAGAGATATTTGAACTACTTCCTTAAGACTTACTTTACACACACTATTTTTTTGTAGGTGTTGCTTATAAAACCTTGGAGAATACTTAAACAATTTTTTAAAATTGTTTAAAATATTTCCTCTAATTTTAATTTATTAAAAATGTATATTCTATAAATAAATATTTTCTAAAGAGATATCTGAGTATATATTCTTTTCAAATTATGACAAACTAAGTGGAAACACATGCTAGGACTTTTTGGACACAATTTAATTTACCCCTCTATACCATACTTGGTGTGTTTTTTTTAAGATTTTTTTTTTTTTTTAATGTGGACCATTTTTAAAGTCCTTATTGACTTTGTTACAATGTTGTTTCTGTTTTATGTTTGGTTTGTTGGCTACGAGGCATGTGGCATTTCAGCTCCTTGACCAGGGTTCAAACCTGTACACCTGCAATGGAAAGCAGAATCTTAACCCCTGGACCACCAGGGAAGTCCCATCTATACAATACTCATCCAGCATATAGTCTTTATCATGATACAAATTCAAGGGAAAATACTGTTCTGTATATAATGATCAGCATATCCATAAAGATTTATATAATAATAAATTACATGTGAAAATAAATTATGTGGCAAACCCCACATAATCTCCAGCTACTGAAAAATACAATATTTAGATCTCATTATTTTTAACAAATTTAAGTACTCATTATTATGAGTTGGATATATATAAAACCACTGATTCTTATTTTTTCTAATATCTTCCTTGTTTTTCACACTCTAGCAACACATTTTTTCTACAGATATATTTCAAAATTAGATATTATTCAGTCCTTTTTATGGTTTCAGATTCTCTAGTATATGTAGATATAAGGAAATAATTTTACTAAATTAAAAGTGCAAGGAGTTACTTAGGTCTATCAATATTCAGATGTTCGCTTTCAGATAACTAAAGGGAGATATATAAATTACTTATAGCACAATTTATGCTATGATCTGAAATCTTATATTTATCATAAATTCTACAGCTGGAATAAATACAAGAATTAAGCTGTCACATACAAATGTTACCTAATTTCTTCTGGATTATTCTTCAATTCAAGGGGCTAAACAAATCTATTTTGTTTTGCATATTCCTGAAAATACTACATGAACATGTGATCAATCTGAATGATACTAGAAAACTGGAAACTAACCATTAATTACAGAGAGTTAAAATTCCAATTTGCATTTTCTTATTAAATATTTAGTTTGAAAACAAGATTAAAACCCTACTATTTATCCCATCCTCTGTTTCTGATCATTTTTCCCTCAAAATCAGTCATATTAGAGTTTTCTTCAGGGAACTATGACCGAATTGAACATCATTACATAAAGATTTCCTTACTTGAAAAATCTTTAAGAGGAGAACAAAAACAAATTCCGTCCTCATAATTCCTTATTTTACTCTTTAAGCATCAATTTAGGAAAAAGTGAATTCTCACTATGACTGTGGAAAAGGTACAGTTCACTCTTTGAAAATACCAGGTCATTTCTCTCAATCTCTGCCAAAAATTAAAACTCAGTCTTTGGTATTCTATTACAACACATACTTGGTTGTTTCATTTTTTTAACTCAATTGAAAATACTGATTCTTGAAGATAATAGAAGGAAATTAATGACGAGTTCTAAAGGTCACAGACGAGTTCGTTGTCTTTCTTGTTGGTGTATGATCATGCACTTGCTGAACTTTCATAAAATACCAATAGCTAAAAATAAAAACAACTACTGTCATTTTTCTTAGTCATTAATAAAACATGTAATAGAATGCCAGAATTGAAGGAAATTTTGGACTCTTGGTAGTTAAACTCCCTTTAGTTAACTCTGATGTTAAGTGAGTTTCAAAAAATCACACAGATTGTTAGTAGCAAAACTAAAAATAAAAGCCATAAAATAAAAATAAAAATCATATATAATTTATAAGTACAATAAAAATTAATATTTTAGACACAAAACCTCCTAAATAATAAGCCAGACTGATATGGTTAAATTTCCCATATAAAAAATATTTCTTTTTAATTCTGATAACTGCTTTTAAATATCCTGGTTTTAAATGATAAGGTTTTATTTTTACTTTAAAGTATTTTGGTATATATATTTTAGACATTTAAAATGAATTTCCTAACCATCAATGCCTATTTATATATTTCATTGAATACAAGTATGAGATGGTTGCAAAATGCAAGACTATATTTAGCAAAGAAAAATATCCTCTTGTCAAAACAGAGAGTCATACAACAATGCCAATGTAGTTTCAATAACAATTCGAGAACTGTTTCACACCAACACCAGTATAAAAGTTTCACTACAATGCTGCTAATCTAAATGTTTCTACTTCACCATGACTTAAATGTAGAGATTTGTCTCTTTATAGATTCTTTAGTTTGTTCTAAATCATTAACACTTCAACTTAAAAAAGAAATCAGGTTTTTGCAGCTGGCAAATGTAAGATTAAAATAATTACTTCAGGATATTTAATGTAATCTAAAATTAAGCGGGAAAGTCAGTTAATCAAAGCACAAATTATAGAATGTCTCAAGCCACTCATCAAGGTCTCTTGTTTATAGTGTGCATATCTGTGATTAATTTGTGAATGTCTGGCATGTGGGATTTACACATGGTTTTGGAGAGAAAATCTGCCTGGAAATGTGCTGTGTTACTTGAAGAGGAGAAAGAAAGAAGCAAATGAATGTACAGCACTGAAAAATAAATTGCAGAAGGGGCTGCAAAAGAGGGTAAGCATCCATCAAACATGTTATACTACAGAGGGGGAAATTTCCTTGTTGGTAGAGAAGCTCCTAGGCTTTTTTTTGTACTATGCATACATCATGTCAGGATAGAAAATATAACAGATAAATATTGCATTGTATAATATAATATTCTGAATACAAATAAGGAAGATATTTTAAATGTCAATGCATAATGGATAACTCACATGTGGCTTTTATTCTAATTGGTTTTGCTGATTTTAAGCTTGAGAATGATACCCAGGCTGCTAGTTGCTGAAATGATGATTCTCTATGACAGTTATGATTTCTTAAAAAGCATTTAATTAAATCTTTATATTCTAAACAAGAAAATTATACATACCAATTTAGAGAGTCATTATGTAAGAATCAGTGAATCTTACTGACAATGATTTTAATTGAAATATACTTAATTATTTAAAGTAGAGTTGCCATGGTATTAAAATATTGCTATATAGATTTATTTTCCCTAAAGTTTAGCAGAATTATATATTCAACTATAAGAATTTATCTTCATTTTCTGGAATTCTTTTTTCAAATAATATAGAGCAATATTATGCTGAACTTAAAGACTCTATACAATATGTTTAATATAAGTATCATTATTTTGTTGATTTACTACCCAGACACTAACTGTATAAAACAGAGTCATTTAAGAATCATAACCAAAAAACATTAGGAACAATACTTGAGTCACTCAGAAGATGAACACACAAATGAAAAGCTCTCCAAGTAAGAGGAAAGGCAATGTAAAATATACTTAAAATCTAAATTAAAATATTTTTCATTTCATGTAGACCAGTTCCTCTGAGTGAATACTATCTCTAATAAAAGAAAATTTGCTGTGAAAAATACTACCTAGTTTTCAGACATTAACACTGAAAATAAGATAACTGAAATGATAAGAGTAAAATGTGAGATATACGTTGTCTTCAACTAGTTTTGAAATCCATCATGTCAGTTTCAGAAACAGTGAATTCAAGGATCCAAAATATCTCATGTAGGAGTCAATGTAGAATTTTCAAAATTTTAAATTTTGTTTCAAATTTTACCTGTGTTCACACAAGATTTTATGCTTTATTTTCCTTCTGTTTATTATGTTTCAGACTTAATCTAAAAGAGACTTTAGTCTATCCATCATAGACTTCTACTATATTATTATCATCATTATCATATTTATTCCAAATAAACTAGAGTATAAACTACTTGTGGCCTGTTTGTGGATACAAAATGTTTTTAAAACATGCACAATAAAATTTTAAGGATTCCATTTTGAGATATTTGAAGCTTGATATAAAAAATTAAACTGAATAGTCAAACAATACATAATTTTAACTATAGAAAAATAAAAGTTTGTACAATTATTTTGTACAAAATAATTGTACAAAATAATTGTACAAATTTGTTCAAAAATTTGTAAAAATTACTTACAAAGAACTATTTTGATATTCACATTAGTAACTAAATCACTTAAATCATAGGTCTAGAAAAAATATAAAACTTTATCAATTGAACCTTAGGACTTTTTACATTAATCAACCTGGATAATGAATATTTATATATTGTTATGACACATAATTTCAATATCAGGGTTTGAAAATAAAAAATAAAGTCTCTTAACCATTTATTTACATCAAAATTTCTAAATGGGTGTTTTAAGATTACCTGATTTTGTCCAACTGGGCTATAACAGATTTTGAATTCTTGAAAACAAAAGTCTAGGGATTTTTCAATTATTTGAAATATTTATTTAAATTGCTAAGAAATATAAATGTCTGGGTAGGTGTGTATGTGAGTGTGTGTGTCCAAAGAAACTCCTCCTTTTATAGAGAAATTTTAGGAAACATGTATACTTTACAAACATGTAATATGTCTTTTATAGATGTACCTATAAAAATACACAGAACAGACTTTTGGACTCTGTGGGAGAGGGAGAGGGTGGGATGATTTGGGAGAATGGCATTGAAACATGTATACTATCATGTAAGAAAGGAATCGCTAGTCTAGGTTTGATACAGGATACAGGATGCTTCGGGCTGGTGCACTGGGATGACCCAGAGAAATGATATGGGGAGGGTGGTGGGAGGGGGGTTCAGAGTTGGGAACTCATGTACACCTGTGGTGGATTCATGTCAATGCATGGCAAAACCAATACAGTACTGTCGTGGCTGATTCATGTCAATGTATAGCAAAACAAATACAGTATTGTAAAGCAAAACAAACTATAAAATAAAAATTAATTTTTTAAAAAAATTAAAAATAAAGAAAATACA
Source organism: Aepyceros melampus (assembly GCA_006408695.1). Classification (NCBI taxonomy): domain Eukaryota; kingdom Metazoa; phylum Chordata; class Mammalia; order Artiodactyla; family Bovidae; genus Aepyceros; species Aepyceros melampus. Next base: position 124,316 of record SJXQ01001310.1, read on the forward strand.
CAATAGCCTTCAATGGTCTGATTTCTTTTATGTAAACAAATTTCTTTTTTCAGTTTTTACTTTATATTTGTTTTCTTTTTACTAATGGATTGTCCCACTAGACAGCAGTTTAAAGCTATAACTTATCTTGCTAAACCAATATTTGAAATGTGTAATTTCCACTCCAACTCTTTGAAAGTAAAGGGAAAGTCTCGCTCGGTCATGTCCGATTCTTGCGACTCCATGGAATGTATAGTCCCTGGAATTGTCCAAATTCTGGCCTGGGTAGCCTTTCCCTTCTCCAGGGGATCTTCTCAAGTCCAGGGATCGAACCCAGGTCTGCAGCATTGTAGGCGGATTCTTTACCTGCTAGCCACGAGGGAAAATCTAGAATACTGGAGTGGGTAGCCTATCCCATCTCCAGGAGATTTTCCCAACCCAGGAATCGAACCAGGGCTCCTGCATTGCAGGTGGGATATTTACCAACTGAGCTATGAAGGAAGCCCAAGTTATCTTCAGATTGCTTTTTAAAAATACCTAAAAGCATATAATCTTCTCTAGATAAAAATTTCTGCATTGGATATATAACATATAGACAAATGAATGACTGAATTTCAAATCATATTTTTAAATTTGACAGCATTTTTAGACACAATAATCTCTTTGGGAGGTAACAATCTAATTACCATATATAGCAAAATATATTCATATTTTTAAATTTCCTTTCGCAGAACAGTATAGTCCTTATATTTATCATGAACTGTACTTTGATATTATCAGTAGACTTGCAATAGGAACATTTTAAGAAATGTGTTTTTACTACTATATCACTAAACTAAATAAAGCTCCACCAAACCAAAAATACCTTTAAGAAACTAGTACAGTCTGTGCTTTCATTAAATGCCTGCTGTGTTTAATTTTTTTCTATTTTTCTCCATTTTTCCCCAGTGATAAAAATTATGCAACTGACCATGCCTTTTTCTGGTTTTTACTGTCATGAAATTCCTAGTCTATTCTAAAGCAGCATCTTGGAAAATTAGCTCCTAGTCTTATATCGTTTCTAATTCTGGAGGTTTTAATGGAATAAAAAAATATAAACAAATAATTCATAGGAATAATTTTTCTTCATTAAACTCATCTATTTGTTTCCTACCAGTCTGTTGATGTTACTATGAGTTTCAGCCAATATCCAAATAGACTGACCAAACTTTTCTTGATTTCACTCAAAAGACTATTTTTCTTTTTATATTGTCACAAATTTAACCCTTCTAAAATCACTGTGTTTGGATAATTTTAATTGCTCTTTAAATTGTAATTTATGATCATGAAACAAGTTTCAAAGCCAAATCTTGTAGATTAATGCTGCTTTTGCTTATTTAAATTAACAATGATTCAGAAACAACTACTTCATATGCATATGTTTCTATGTAGCTAGAAGAGTATGAAAATAATATCTACCAGTGCTATTCATTAAAATTTCAAAGATGAAGAAAATGTTCTATATCTATGCTATCCAACATGGAAGCCACCAGCCACGTAGGACCACATGAGCTTTTGAAATATAGCTAGCTAGGATGAGTGAAGAAATTAATTTTAACTTTAGCTAACTGCATTTAAAGTATTATGTTTTTAGTGGATATAACATTGGATAGCATAGCGCTAGACTAATGCCTTCCAAAATCATGCTGATTGTGACACTCTATTAGCATATGTGAATATTTACTATAAACTAACTTACTAGGTATAAAACAAAATTTAAATAAAAGATACTACGAATTTGAAATAAAGATTTAAAAATAAATAAAGCATAAGTGTGTACACTAGGTAGTATTCTTGAGAGTCTTTAATATTTGGCTAATTTTTGTCATATCCTATTAAACTGTCACTTGTGATTGTCACTCTACAACAGTGATAAGGTGCTCATATAAGGAACAGGAGAGATGTCAGCTCTGTAATTTGTCATTAATCATGGGTATATTTATTATATTGAATCAGTTATTAAGCTAAATACCAGGATCTGTAGATCACAAAACACATAAAACTTAAACTGTTCTAAAAGAGAATGATAGCCCCATTTTCAACACTGCTAAGTGATAGAAAAACTTATGTAACAAACATGGACTATGACTGATAAAAATGTAGAGTGTAGGTTAAGAAGTCCATGAACTCTATAGATGCCAGAAAAAAACAAACTTCTTTTTCAAGAACTCTATCAAAACAGAAGTTTTAATATTTTATTTTCACAAACAACAGTTAGACTAGTACACTTCTTGTTTTTTATTTTTTAACGGCCCAACTTGGATATAAGTCTAGGTGACAGTTTTCATCTTACTAATGAAAATATCAAATAAGAGAGAATCAAAGTTTTAGTAGAATATAAGATTAAAACATGGAAGAAAAATAAATCTAAAATGAAAATCTTGGATTATTTCTGTCAGTATCCATTTTTCCTTCTGAGTACCATCTCATACTTTCCCTTTGGGGAATGACCTCTCTTTCATTTTAGTCTAGTAGGTATAAATGGAGCTAATAATTCATCAGGCCTAGACAATCAAACTCCACTTTTCCCTGTTTGGTTCAAGCGGACCTGGAAAGAAACTGTAAGGGAATCTTAGAAAGTGGAATACGTGCTGTGAGATAGGCTAGTGAGAAGTACCTATGTTAGAATATTACCAACAGGAGAGAGAGCATCCTGAACATCTCTATCTAAATATGCCTGAAATCTCTGCTTCATTTTTTTAGATATATAAGTCAACAATTTACCTTATTTCTTAAGCCAAGTAAGCTTCTTATCTTGAACCAAAAAATATCCTAAACAGTAAACAGTATGCTTTACCAGACATATTAACACCAAAGAGAAAAAATTACCAAAACTGTTCCCAATTTGATAAACATCTCCACATTCAAGAATCTCAACAATCTCAGAAAGAATAAGTACAAAGAGTTCCATAGCTAGATATGTTAAAGTCAAATTGTAAAGAAATCTTAAAAACAGCAAGAGAGAAGCAATTCAAAACCGATGAGGGACTAATATGATTAACAGCAGATATTTTTCATCAGAAACCATGGATACCAAAAGGGAGTAGGATACTAAACAAAACAAAACCTGTCAACCAAGAATTCTATATATATATATATATATATATATATAAACTATACTACACAAATGAGAGGGAAATTAAGACATCCCTAGATAAACAAAAACTGAAAATGTTCATTTATTGTTCTAGAAGAAATATTAAATTTCTTCTAATATTAACCAGATGATAGCCTTGTAGTGATAAAGGGGCTTGCATAACTCAATAAAACTATGAGACATGTTGTGCAGGGCCACCCAAGATGGCCAGGTCACGGAGAATAGGTCAGATAAAATGTGGTCCACTGGAAAAGGAAATGGCAACCCACTCCAGTATTCCTGCCTGGAGAACCCCATGGACCATATGAAAAGGCAAAAGATACGACACCAGAAGTTGAGCCTGCCAGGTCACAAGGTGTCCAGTATCCAACTGGGGAAGAGCAGAGGCAATTACTAATAGCTAGGCTGCAGTCCATGGGGTTGCTAAGAGTCGGGCACAACTGAGTGACTTCACTTTCACTTTCCACTTTCATGCATTGGAGAAGGAAATGGCAACCCACTCCAGTATTCTTGCCTGGAGAATCCCAGGGACAGAGGAGCCTTAGCAGGCTGCCATCTATGAGGTCACACAGAGTTGGACACGACTGAAGCGACTTAGCAGCAACAGCTGCAGAATAAGAATGAAGCAGCTGGGCCAAAGTAGAAACAGTTAGCTGTCGCTGTGTGTTTGGTGGTGAAAGTAAAGTCCGATGCTGTAAAGAACAATACTTTATAGGAATATGGAGAGTTAGGTCCATTAATCAAGGTAAATTGGAAGTGGTCAAGCAGGAGATGGCAAGATAGAGCATCAAAATCTTAGGAATCAGTGAACTTCTAACATGGATAGGAATGGGCAAATTTAATTCAGATTATGGTCAAGAATTCCTTAGAATAAATGTAGTAGTACTCAGAGTCAAGAAAGAGAGCAAAATGTAGTACTTGGGTGCAACCTCAATCCTGACAGAATGACTATGGTTCGTTTCCAAGAGAAAGTATTCATTATCACAGTAATCCAAGTCTATACCAAGAAAGTTGAAGTGGACTGGTTCTGTGAAGAACTATAACACTTTCTAGAACTAACATCTAAAATAGATGTCCTTTCCATCACAGGCTATTGGAATGCAAAAGTATGATGTCAAGAGATACCCAGAATAACAGGCAAGTTATGTGTTGGAGAAGAAAATAAAGCATTGCAAAGGTTAACAGAGCTTTGTCAAAAGAATATGCTGGTCATAACAGACACCCTTTTCTGACACCCCAAGATACAACTCTATACACAGACATCACCAGATGTTCACTACCAAAATTATGAGATTGATTATACTCTTTTCAGCTAAAGATGGAGAAGCTCTATACAGTCAGCAAAAGCAAGACCTGGAGCTGGCAGTGGTTCAGATCATGATCATCTTATAGCAAAATTCAGGCTTAATTAAAGTAAGTAGGGAAACCCACTAGGCTCTTCAAGTCTGACCTAAATCAAATCCCTTATTATTATACAGTGAAGGTGACAAAGAGATGCAAGTGTTTAGATCTGGTAAGAGAGTGCCTGAAGAACTAAGGACTAAACTGCATAACATTGTATAGGAAGCAGTGACTACAACAATTTTAAGGAAAAAGAAATGCAAGAAGGCAAAGTGGTTGTACAAGGAGGCTTCACAAATAGCTGAGGAAAGATGAGAAGCAAAAGGCAAGGGAAAAAGAAAAAGATATACCTAATTGAATGCAGAGTTTCAGAGAATAGCAAGGAGAGATAAGAAGGTTTCTTAAGTAAATAATGCAAAGAAACAGAGAAATAGAATGAGAAAGACTAGAGATCTCTTCTAGAAAACTAGAGATATCAAGCAAATATTTCATGCAAGGATGGGGTGATAGAGGATAGAAACAGTAAAGGTCTAAGAGAAGGAGATGAGATTAAGAATAAGTGGCAAGAATACATAGAAGAATTCTGCAAAAAAGGTCCTAATGACCTAGAGAACCACAATATTGTGGTTACTCACCTAGAGCTGGATATTCTGGAGTGTGAAGTCAAGTGGGCTTTAGGAAGTAGTACTACAAACAAAGCTAGTGGAGGTGATCTACTTAAAATCCTAAAATATTATGCTATTAAAGTGCTGTACTCAATAAGTCAACAAATTTGAAAAACTCAGCAGTGGCAACGGGACAGGAGTAGAACAGTTTTTATCCCTGTCTCAAAGAATGGCAATGCAAAGAATGTTCAAACTACTGTAAAATCATGTTCATTTCTCATGTTAGGAAGTTAATGCTTAAAATTCTTCAAGCTAGGCTTCAGCAGTACATGAACCGAGAACTTCCAGATGTACAAGTTTTGAATTTTGAAGAGGCAGAGGAACTAGAGATTAAATTGCCAACAGTCTTTGGATCATAGAGAAAGCAATGGAGTTTCAGAAAAAAAAAAATCTACTTCTGCTTCATTGATTACACTAAAGTCTGCTGTGTGGATCACAAAAAAAAAAAAAAAAAAAACTGTGGAAAATTCTTAAAGAGATGGGAATACCATATCACCTTACCTGTCTCCTGAGAAACCTATATGCCAGTTGAGAAACAACAGTCCTGGATGTGGTACAACAGACTGGTTCACAGTTGGGAAATGGGAAAAGAGTAAGACAAGGTTGTATATTGTCACCCTGCATATTTAATTTATATGCAGAATATATCATGCTAAATGTCAGGCTGGATGAATCACAAGCTGGAAGCAAGACTGCTGTGAGAAATATGAACCACCTCAGAGGTGCAGATGATCCCACTAAAATGACAAAAACTGAAGGGGAACTAAAGAGCTTCCTGCCGATAGTGAAAGAGAAGACTGAAAAATCTGGCTTGAAATTCAACATTCAAAACACCAAGATCCTGGCATCTGCTCCCATCATTTAATGGAAAATAGAATATAAAAAGTAGAAGCAGTGACAGATCTTATATTTTTGAGTTCCAAGACCACTGCAGACGATGAGTTCAGTCATTAAATTAAAAAGACACTTGCTCCTTGGGAGAAAAGCTATGACAAACCAAGACAGTGTGTAAAAATGCATAGAAAAAACCTTGATCATATTCAAAGCTATGCTTTTTTCTAGTAGTTGTGTACGGATGTGAGAGTTGGATAATAAAGAAGGCTGAGTGTTGAAGAATTGATGTTTTCACATTGTGGGGCTGGAGAAGATTCTTTTGAGTCTCTTGGACTGTAAATATATCAAATCAGTCAATCTTAAAGGAAATCAACCTTGACTATTCATTGGAAGTACTGTTGATGAAGCTGGAACTCCAATAATTTGGCCACTTGTTGCAAAGAACTGACTCAGTGGAAAAGATGCTGATGCTGAGAAATATTGAAGGCAAAAGAAGAGGGTAGCAGAAGATGAGATGGTTAAATAGCATCACTGACTCTATCTACATGAATTTCAGCAAACTCTGGGAAATAGTGGAGGACAGAGGAGTCTGTCACAATATAGGGTCACAAAAGTTGGGCATGATTTAGTGACTGAACCACAACAAAAACAATATTAAATGGGGTCTTTAAACTCAAAATATGGACACTAGAGGACAAAATGAAGACATATGATGAATAATAACTCCAGTAAAGATAACTATATAGATAACTCTAAAATCCAGTACTAATGTATTTTTAGTTTATAATTTTTATTTTAATATCTTATATGATGTGAGGGCTTAACAGGTAGCACTAGTGATAAAGATCCAACCAGCCAATGAAGGAGATATAAAAGACATGGGTTTGATACCTGGGTTGGGAAGATCACCTGGAGAAGGAAATAGCAACCTACTCCAGTATTCTTGCCTGGAGAATTCCATGGACAGAGGAGCCTGGTGGGCTACAGTCCATGGGGTTGCAAATAGTCAGACATAATCGAAGCTACTTAACACACACATGATTTGAAAAATAGATGCATAAAAATTAAAATCTATATTAACAGTCAAATAATAAATAAAAATGTTATTTTTTGACAATAATAACACAGATATGGCAGAGTTTTATCTGAATCTGTATGTTATTAAAGCTAGATTTGAGTGATTGAAGTTATAGTGCAGTAAATTCAAGATATTAATTGGAATCTCCACAGTGAACAATAATAAAATATCTACAAAATTTACACAAAAGTAAAAATAATAGCATTTTTAAAAGTGTACTATAAAAATAACTAAATGACAAAGAAAGGCAATAAGAGAATAAAAAATAAAAATCTATAAAACAGAGAAAATCAATTTTAAAATGGCAGTGCCCTTATTTGACAGTAATTATGCTAAATGCAAATAGATTAAACTCTCCAATTAAAACAGAGTTTATCAAAATTAATTTTTTTAAAGTCATGATCCAACTACATGTTGTCTATGAGAGATTCAAGGTACAAATTAGCTTTAAGTGAAAAATAGAAATATATATTCCGTGCAAATTATAACCAAAAATGAGCTGTTGGTAACTATATTAGTTTCACACAAAGAAAACTTTAAGGTGAAAACTGTTAGCAAGGCAAACAAACACATAGTGTATTGATAAAAGTGTCAATTCATCAAGAAAACATAGCAATTACAAATATATATGCACTAAACAATGGAGCTCCATTACATGATTTAGCTATCATTAACAGAATTGAATGGGGAAATAGATGCTTCTACAAAAATAGTTGGAGACCATAATACACAACTTTAATAATAAATAGTACAACTACACAGGAGATCAATAAGGAAATAAAGGACATGAATAATACTATATACCCACTAGACCTAATACATTATAAAACACTCCACAGCCAACATCAGAATACACTTTCTTTCAAGTACATGTGGGACATTCCCCAAAGTAGATGATATGTCAGGTTAAAAAACAATTTAGATAAACTTTAAAAGATTGCTATCATGCCAACTATTGTATCCTACTACAATGAAATAAAATTATCTATCAATAATAGAGAAACTAGAAAATTAACAATTTGGTAGAAATTAAATAACATATCTTAACCAATAGGTAAAAGTAGAAATCACAAAGGAAATTAGAATATACTTCGAGAAAAGGAAAAGCAAACACAATATATCAAAGTTATGAGATGTAGTCAAAGCAGTGTTAATAGAAAAAATGAAAGTAGTAACAGACATATTAAAAAAAAATCTGCAAATCAAAATTCAGTATTTATGCCTTAAGAAATTATGAAAAGAAAAGAGGAAATTGAACAAACCTAGCTGAAGGTAAGATAGAATAAAGATTAGAAAGATAAATGATAAAGAAAACAGAAAGGGAAAGAGAATCCAAAAAATCAAGACTTAAGTCATTGAAAATATTTTTAAAAAGCAACTTTTAGCTAGATTGACAAATTAAAGAAAATATGAATAATTAAACCCAGAAATGAACAATGTGGACACTACCACCACCATTATAGAAATAAAAGGATTATAAGAGAATACTATGAATAATTGTAAAACAATAAATTAGATAACCTATGTAAAATGGATACATTTCTACAAACACACAAATAACCAAAAGTGACTCAAGAGACATAAAACCCACAGAAGACCTGTGGATTTAATTAATAACTTAAAAACCTTATAACAAAGAAAACTGATGAATTCTACCACATGTGTAAAGAATTAACACCACCACCTCTCACACTTTTCCAAAAAATACAGGAAGACGATACAAAACATAACTTGTTCTGTGAGGCCAATATCTTTCTGATACCAGATCCAGACACCACAAACAAAAAATGAAACTACAGATCATTATCCATTATTCATATAGACACAAAATTCTCAACAAAATACTAACAAAAAATCAATAGTATATTTAAAAAGCTTATATAGACCAAGGTCACAAACCCAAGAACTCTTTTATGATACAAAGACTCAGACAACTAGGAATTTAAGGAAAGTACCTCAATATAATAAAAGATACACACACACACATAAAAAGAAATCCATAGCTAACATAACATTCAATGCTAAAACAATAAAACCTTTCACCTTAAATTCAGAAGCAAGACAATTATGCCCACTTTCATTAATCCTTTCTGCACAGGACTAGAAGTTCTAGTCAGAGCAATCAGGCAAAACAAATAAACAAAAATGTCCTCAAAATGGAGAGGAAGAAGTAAAATTATTTCTATTATCAGATGATGATCCAACATAAAGAAAATCCCAATAAATTCATAGAAATACTATGTTGTAAAAATTCAACAAATTTTCAGTAGGCATACAATACAAATATTGATTGGATTCTATACAAGTACTGAACAAAAGAAAACTGAGAAAACAATTTATAAAAGTATCCAAAGAATAAAATAACTAGGAATAAGTTTAACTAAAATGAAAGATGTATATGCTGAAAATTACAAAACACTGCTGAAAGAAATTAAAATAAAGCTTAAATAATGATTAAGATAGCAATATTACCCAAAAAGATTGATAGAGTCAAAGTAATCTCTAATCAAAATTTCAGTATCTTTTTTTTCAGAAATGGAAAAACTGATCTTCAAATTCATATGGAATTAAAAATGGGTTTAATTCAATCTTGAAAACAAGAACAGAGTTGGAAGGCTCATACTTTTTTATTTCAACACATATTACACAGCTACAATAAACAAACAATGTGGTATTGGCAGAGGACAGTTATATCAATCAATGAAATAAAAAGTACAGTCTATTTTTGATCAAAATATAGTTGATTTACAATACTACATTAGTTTCAGATATATAGCATAGTGATTCAGTATTTTTATAGATTATATTCCATTAAAAATATTATAAGATACTGACTGTAATTTCCTGGCTATACAATATGCATCTTTGTTGACTATTTATTATGTACATAGTAGTTTGTGTCTCTTAATCTCATAAACATAATCCCTTAAACATGTCTCCCTCTCCCTACTGGCAATTACTAGTTTAGTTTTTATATCAGATTTGCTTGCTTTATTTTTTAGGTTTCACATATAAGTGATATCATACAGTACTTGTCTTTCTCTGACTTGCTTCACTAAGCATAATATTCTCTACCTCCATCCACATTGCTGTGAATGGCAGAATTTCATTCTTTTTATGGCTTAGTAATATTTCATTATTTTAATATGTTTATATATACAAATACACCATGTCTTTTTTATCCATCCATCTGTTGATAAGAACTAGGTTTGCTTCTATATCTTGTCTATTTTAAATAGTTCTTTTATGAACATGAGGATACATGTATCTTTTTGAATTAGTGTTATTTTTTCCTGGATATATACCCTGGAGGAGAAATGCTGAATTATATGGCAGTTCTACTTTCAGGTTTTTTGAGGAACCCCCATACCAATTCCTATCATGGCCACAGAAATTTCCACTCCCTCAAAGAGTGTTCAAAGGTTCCCTTTTCTCCACATTCTCCCCAGCATGTGTTACTTGAAGACTTTTTGATGATAGTCATTCTGACAAGTTTAAGGGTATATCTCATTGTTATTTAGAGTCTAAGGAAAAATATATACATGAATCTTTGGGCAGTTTTTAAGAAAAATATGCTGAGACCATTCAGTCGGAGAAAGAATAGTCTCTTCTATTCTATGGTCTGAGAAAAATGAAAATCCAGATGCAAAAGAATAAAGTTGTACCCCTACCTCATACCATATTCAAAGTTAACTTAAAATAGACCAAAGATATAAGAATAAGTATTAAAACCATAAAACTCTTAGAAGAAATCATTGAGGTAAATAACCTGCATTTGGCTTTGGCAATGAAATAAAAATATGGGCAACAAAAGAATAAGAAGGTAAATTGAGCTTCATCAAAATTTTAAAAGTTGGTGCATAAAAAGACACTGCTGAGAAAGTGAAAGTATAACACACAGAATGGGAGAAATATTTGTAAATCATGTATCTGATAAGGGTATCTAGAATATATAACTAGCTCATACAACTCAAAAACAAAAGACAAATACCCCAGCTAAAAAATGGGAATGGCCCTTAATAGATGTTTCTCCAAAGGAAATAACATATTGTTGGCAAGTACACAAAAAGATTTTCAGCATCATGTCATTGAAAGTGAAAGTGAAGTCGCTCAGTCATGTCTGACTCTTTGCGACACCGTGGACTGTAGCCTACCAGGCTCCTCCGTCCGTGGGATTCTCCAGGCAACAGTGTTGGAGTGGGTTGCCATTTTCTTCTCCAGAAGATCTTCCCAACTCAGGGATTGAACCCGGGTCTCCCACATTGCAGGCAGAGGATATACCATCTGAGCCAAAACAATATGGTTCCATTTCACATTCTCAGGGCTTCCCTGGTTGTTCATATTGTAAAGAATCTGCCTTCAATGCAGGAGACCTAGGTTCGAACCCTGGGTTAGGAAGATCCCCTGGAGAAGGAGATGGCAACACACTCCAATATTCTTGCCTGGAGAATCTATGGACAGAGGAGCCTAGTGGGGTCGCAAAGGGTCAGACACAACTGAGTGACTAATGGTTTCACTTTCATATTCCCTACAGTTAATATGATAATGAAAGAAATTAAAGAAAGAAACTAGAGAAAGAAAGAAAACAAAAGTGTTGAGGATGTAAAGCAACTGGAAACCTCATACATTGCTCAAAAAGTTAAAACAGAATTAGCGCTTAACATCTTAACATATAGAATATGTTAACATCTTTAATCATCAGGAAATGAAAATAAAAATCATAACGAGGTATCACCTTACACCTATTAGAAAGGTTATCAAACAGTGTAGAGATAAAAAATGTAGATAAGGATGTGGTGTAAACTGGAAACAGAACATATGGCCACTATGGAGAACAGAAAGGAGGTTCCTCAAGAAATCAAAAGTGGAACTGAATTACCAGATGATCCAGCATTCCCATTTCTGTATATATCCAAAGGTGGGGAGGGCGGAACTATAGTCTCAAAGATATATCTAAACACCCCCATGTTCACTGCAGTATTTTGCATCATTCCCAACAGCAAAGGTGTGGAAGAAACCCAAGAGTTCATCAAGGGATTTATGGATCAAGATCTAAAAAGATACAAACACACACATTATCAGGCTTTGGGAAAAAAAGTCTATCATTTCAAACAATATAAATAAACATAGAGGGCATCATGCTAAGCAAAATGAGCCAGAGAAAGGTAGATACTATATGATATAATTTATATGTGGAATAAAAAAAAAAAAAACAAAACAGAAAGCACCTTATAGTAACAGAGAAGAATACTAGGGGCTGAGGAAAATAGGGAAAGTTTGATTTAAAAAGTATAAACATTCAGCTATAAGAAGAATAAAATTTCAGGATCTAATATAAAATATAACGGCTCTAGTTAACAACACTATTATATAATTGAAATTTGCTAAGAGAGCAGAACTTAAGTGTTCTCACCAAATTAAAAAAAAAAAAAGGTTAATATGTAAGATAATGAATGTGGAATTAACCAGATGGTGGGAATCTTTTCAACAGTATATAGATCAAATCACCTTGAAGTGAAGTGAAGTGATAGTCATTCAGTCATGCCCAACTCTTTGTGATCCCATGGACTATACAATGCATGGAATTTGCTAGGCTAGAATACTGGAGTAGGTAGCCTTACCCTTCTCCTGGGGATCTTCCAAGCACAGGGAACAAACCCAGGACTCCACATTGCAGGCAGATTCTTCACCAGCTGAGCTACAAGGGAAGCCCCAAATCACCTTAATGTATACTTTAAGGGGCTTCCCAGGCGGCTCTCATAGTAAAAAATCCACCTGCCAATGCAGAAGACACAGGAGATGTGTGTTTGATCCCCGAGTTGGGAAGATCTCCTGGAGGAGGACATGGCAAACTACTCCAGTATTCTTGCCTGGAGAATCTCTGGACAGAGGAGCCTGGTGGGCTATAGTCCAGAGAGTTGCAAAGAGTTGGACACAATTGAAGCGACTTAGCACATACACACGTACACTTTAACTATCTTACAATTTAGTCAATTATACCTTAATAAAACTTGAAAAAAGAAAAGCAAAATAAAACAATAAGATTGAAGGAAAGAAAAATGAGATACAGGAAGAAATGTTGAGAGAATATTGCTTTCTTCCAAGGGGAACAAGGTAGCCTAGGCTCAAACAAGGCAATCGGTCAGTTCAGTCGCTCAGTCGTGTGCAACTCTTTGCAACCCCATGAATCGCAGCACACCAGGCCTCCCTTTCCATCACCATCTCCCAGAGTCCACCCAAACTCATGTCCATTGGGCGGTGATGCCATCCAGCCATCTCATCCTCTGTCGTCCCCTTCTCCTGCCCTCAATCTTTCCCAGCATCAGGGTCTTTTCAAATGAGTCTGCTCTTCGCATCAGATGGCCAAAGTATTGGAGTTTCAGTTTCAATATCAGTCCTTCCAGTGAACACCCAGGACTGATCTACTTTAGAATGGACTGGTTGGAACTTGTTTCAGTCCAAGGGAATCTCAAGTGTCTTTTCCAACACGACAGCTCAGAAGCATCAATTCTCCGGTGCTCAGCTTTCCTTATAGTCCAACTCTCACATCCATACATGACTACTGGAAAAACCATAGCCTTGACTAGATGGACCTTTGTTGGCAAAGTAATGTCTCTGCTTTTGAATATGCTATCTAGGTTGGTCATTAGTTTCCTTCCAAGGAGTAAGCGTTTTTTAATTTCATGGCGCAATCACCATTTGCAGTGATTTTGGAGCCCCCAAAAATAAAGTCAGCCACTGGTTCCATTGTTTTCCCATCTATTTGCCATGAAGTGATGGGACCGGATGCCATGATCTTCGTTTTCTGGATGTTGAGCTTTAAGTCAACTCTTTCACTCTCCTCTTTCACTTTCATCAAGAGGCTCTTTACTACCTCTTCACTTTCTGCCATAGGGTGGTGTCATCTGCATATCTGAGGTTATTGATATTTCTCCCGGCAATCTGGATTACAGCTTGTGCTTCTTCCAGCCCAGTGTTTCTTATGATGTACTCTGCATATAAGTCAAATAAGGAGGGGGACAATATACAGCCTTGATGTACTCCTTTTCCTATTTGGAACCAGTCTGTTGTTCTATGTCCAGTTCTAACTGTTGTTTCCTGACCTGCATACAGATAGTAAACTCAGATAAATTAGATTTACTCTTTCACTTTCATCAAGAGGCTCTTTACTACCTCTTCACTTTCTGCCATAGGGTGGTGTCATCTGCATATCTGAGGTTATTGATATTTCTCCCGGCAATCTGGATTACAGCTTGTGCTTCTTCCAGCCCAGTGTTTCTTATGATGTACTCTGCATATAAGTCAAATAAGGAGGGGGACAATATACAGCCTTGATGTACTCCTTTTCCTATTTGGAACCAGTCTGTTGTTCTATGTCCAGTTCTAACTGTTGTTTCCTGACCTGCATACAGATAGTAAACTCAGATAAATTAGATTTTAGAGAGAGAATTGACAGGATCAAGTTCCAGATCAAAAAAGTGTTTATGAAGCCTCTAATTATTCTAGAGTGTGCTATTACATACTTCTGGTAGCCCCTTGGGCCTCTCTGGGTTTTACTTCTATTATGTAACCTACTGTGTTTATATATAACTAAATTTCAAAATATCCTCCCAAGTTTATGCCTGAGATAAAATCTTACTTCAAAACGTCAAGAAGAGACTGACCCTGCAGTTAGATGCTCAGCTGACTTATGGTGTGTGTTACCTAAAAGCTATTTGAAAATTCTTTTGATCTCTAAAAGACAGTTTAAGCTGATGTCTCAGGGAAACTCTGAAGAATGGGTAACTAATGAAAGCTCAGTCTTTAAATATGTATTATTTTAAAATTTATATTATTGAAGTATAATTGCTTTACAATATTGTGTTAAATATATTTTAAGTAGTCTATATTACTTATTTTATTACATAGAATATTTTCAATATTATTTTACAGACCATTTACCATAGGAATTCAATATGCAATTTTAGATGAAGAAATTATATGTATCTTAAGGTGTAGAACTGCCTTCTAATAAAGAGTAATCTTGAAGGCAAAATGTTATCTGAATGGGCTGTTGGAACCCAAGTGATGTGTAAGCAAATACAGGTGGTATAACATAAATCATCCTGCTTGACTTGCAAGTCCTTCCAACCTATTCCCATTGTCAGCATTGTCCTCTCTTATAATGAAGAACATTACTCATGAAAACAATATGCCAAAGGTGGGAAAGGGGAAAATCAGATGACTGAATAAGTCTGGCCATGAATAACTTCTGTGATCCTAAGTAACAGTACAAAGAACAAAGGATCTACTGGAAGCCAAGTTAAGCAGGGCACAGCTCCAGGAGCTGATCTCCTGGAGGCTCAGATGGTAATGAGTTTGCCTGCAATGCCAGAGACCTGGGTTTGATCCCTGGGTCAGGAATGGTCCCTGGAGAAGGAAATGGCAGAATACTCTGTATTCTAGTCTGGAAGATCCCATGGATAGAGGAGTATGGGGGCTACAGTCCATAGGGTTACAAAGAGTTGGACATGACTAAATGATTTTCACTCACAGACATGAAAGGGCCCAACATAGGGATATATTTTGAGAGTCCTTAATCTCAGAGGTGTTTTTTTGAATCAAGATGTTAATATCAAAAGGCTAATAACAGATTTCATCTCTTAGAAGGACTCAGTGAAATCAGTCAACACTTCAGGAAGATGAGGACCTTCCAGAATGTCATGTTATTTAAGTGAAGAGTCAGCACATAGGAACTGGGCTGTGGAATACAGTGTCAGCTCTGGAGAGATTCCAGAAATTCTCTACAAATGAGCATTGAGCACTTTCTCAGTTTCACAAGATTCTATCCCCCGTTCCTATGAATAGATCTAGGTTACAATCTTTGGGAGCTTCATGAGCCTTGGCTTCTTAGAATAGAAAATCTGTCCATCTGGTTATGACTCAAAAGTTTCTACTCTAGTACTTCACAAGGATTATGTACAGCACCTATTTTGAAAGAAAGGTCAACACTATGAAGGATTATATTAGGCAAAAGCTGTGAGGTCCATAAGAAACTTTAAATAAAGGTGTAGACTGAGTTTCTATATTAAGTTCCAAAACCAAAATGCCTTCCCATCAAAACACACACACCCTCCCCCCAGCCCACAAAAAGAAGAATCTCTTTGGAAGCTAATGATTAGAAACAGTGTTAAGGAAGAGTACATAAAACTCTAACAACACTGAAATGTGACTTGATTATAGCACCACAAAGGAGTATATCAGCCCTACTTTGTTCACCATTATCAAATAAACATAGTACTTTTTTTGAGCTCCTCCTGCTAAATTTATTTACTCTAAATAAGTCAATTTTCAGACCCAATTAGCATTTTGGCCCAGTGAAACTTTTCCCTTACAGTATGATTTCTGACTGAATTAAGTGAAATAAACATGTCTCCCTTTTCCTCATCTTTTTAAAAATATTTTCTCATAAAACACCATCTTCATGACTTTCCTGATGTGAATAATACTTCTTCATTCAATCAAAAGAAAATGACAACTGTAACAAAGTTTTACTGCATTCAGCTTTGGCTTGAGTGGACTGAGAAACAAAAACAAATTTAAAGTATAATCCATATTTTAGTTTGGAAAACAACATGTGCAGAAAAATGTTACAGAACCAAGGTTATGTGATAGTAATTAAAATGCCCACTGAATGCAGAATTAATAGGAAGTAAAGCTCTTGAGAAATCTGTATGCAGGTCAGGAAGCAACAGTTAGACCTGGACATGGAACAACAGACTGGTTCCAAATAGGAAAAGGAGTACATCAAGGCTGTATATTGTCACCCTGCTTATTTAACTTCTATGCAGAATACATCATGAGAAACGCTGGACTGGAAGAAACACAAGCTGGAATCAAGATTGCTGGGAGAAATATCAATAATCTCAGATATGCAGATGACACCACCCTTATGGCAGAAAGTGAAGAGGAACTAAAGAGTCTCTTGATGAAAGTAAAAAAGGAGAGTGGAAAAGTTGGCTTAAAGCTCAACATTCAGAAAACGAAGATCATGGCATCCGGTCCCATCACTTCATGGGAAATAGATGAGGAAACAGTGGAAACAGTGTCAGACTTTATTTTTTGGGGTTCCAAAATCACTGCAGATGGTGATTACAGCCATGAAATGAAAAGACGCTTACTCCTTGGAAGAAAAGTTATGACCAACCTAGATAGCATATTCAAAACCAGAGACATTACTTTGCCAACTAAGGTCAGTCTAGTCAAGGCTATGGTTTTTCCAGTAGTCATGTATGGATGTGAGAGTTGGACTGTGAAGAAGGCTGAGCGCCGAAGAATTGATGCCTTTGAACTGTGGTGTTGGAGAAGACTCTTGAGAGTCCCTTGGACTGCAAGGAGATCCAACCAGTCCATTCTGAAGGAGATCAGCCCTGGGATTTCTTTGGAAGGAATGATGCTAAAGCTGAAGCTCCAGTACTTTGGCCACCACATACAAAGTGTTGACTCATTGGAAAAGACTCTGATGCTGGGAGGATTGGGGGCAGGAGGAGAAGGGGATGACAGAGGATGAGATGGCTGGATGGCATCACTGACTCAATGGACGAGAGTCTGAGTGAACTCCGGGAGTTGGTGATAGACAGGGAGGCCTGGTGTGCTGCGATTCATGGGGTCGCAAAGAGTCGGACACGACTGAGTGACTGAACTGAACTGAACTGAACTGAAAGATAACAAGCTTGTCATATACATACACACATTTTTTCTGACAAATATTTCAGTCTTGTTTTCTCAAAAACACAGAAATGTTATTGTAGTGTGTTCACTTTGCACGTATATGAACTAATAGTTTTATCTTAGTGCACCTTATCTATATCTATGATACCTTGTATATCACTATTAGATTAAAAATAATTTAATATGCATTAGTCTGAGTACACTAAGTTAAAATCACCAACTAAATATTGAGTAGTTATTAAAATATAAATCTCAACTATTAGTGTTCTTTCCTTTTAATTGCACAATGACAAGAAACTTTCTCATATAAAATTTAAATTTTACTTTAAAACTGCATCCATGGATTTTTTTTTTTTAATGTTTAAATACTTGTGTCAGTTTTCAGAACTTTTCAAATAACATAAAACACTTTTCATTTTAAGAGATCAGGAAAATGAATCAACCTTTCTTTTAAATGAATTTTCTTTGCCTCTGGCAACCAGTTGTAATTGAAACCTACTTTCATATAAACCCTAAGAATCAGGTTCAAAATAGAAATTCAGACGTTCTGTTTACCATAGCAATTGGTAAATATGTTTAAAAAAACAACTTTTGATATCTTGAAATGTCTCTTGATTATACACCTACCTGAGTATCTACACCTAGAAGGCAAAGTCAGGTAAGGTGGAGTATCCTCAGGCTCTAGAATATCTAATCTATAATAATTATGGTTATTAGAATGTCTCTGATTTAAATACAAAATGATGTATCAATGTCAGCACATTTTAAAAGCAGTTTGGGACCTGGATAATTGATCCTAAAGGTACAAATCTGCCTTATTTTTCAGTTGTCTAAGTTTTAAAGTTTGAGCTTTAAATCTCAGACAGCTGAAAAATAACAAACTCTTCCTGGTATTTCAGGAAAACAGTGTTTACATGCTAGATGTCTACCTTTAGATCTGTCACCTGACTCCAAGACTCTTTTCATGAGATAGTCAATTCAAGACAAAGCATAATTTCTGCAGCTAAGGTACTTACAAGCTACCTAGATATATGGGCATATAAGCTATTAGTTGCAAGGCATTTAAATAAGTACTCACATGAAAATTTCTTTAGAAAACAGTATCCCAGAAAATAATATTCCAGGAAGAAAGTAATTAATTGTCTAGTTTGAGTTCAGGGCAAATCCCTTCATAGAAGAAAATACTTTTGAGTAGAATTTAGAATGACAACTATTAATACAAAATTTACATGCAGATAAGGTAAGAGGGGGGCTTCCATCATAGCTTAGCTGGAGAAGAATCTACCTGCAATCCAGGAGACCCTGGTTCAATTCCTGGGTCAGGAAGACACCCTGGAGAAGGGATAGGCTACCCACTCCAGTATCCTTGGGCTTCCCTGGTGGCTCAGATGGTAAAGAATCTGCCTGCAATCCAGGAGACCCGGGTTGGATCCCTGAGTTGGGAAGATCCCCTGGAGGAGGGCATGGCAACCCACTCCAGTATTTTTTTTTTAATTAATTTTTATTTTTTTAGTTTGTTTTGCTTTACAATACTGTATTCATTTTGCTATACATTGACATGAATCAGCCACGAGTATACATGAACTCCCAATCCCGACCCCCACCTCCCCTCTCCCGCCCCACACCCTCTCTCTGGATTATCCCCGTGCATCAGTCCCTAGCATCCTGCATCCTGCATCAAACCTGGCCTGGCGATTCGTTTCACTTATGATATCACACATGTTACACTGCCACTCTGCCAACCCATCCCACCCTCTCCCTCTCCCACAGAGTCCAGTATTCTTGCCTGGAGAATCCCCATGGACAGAGGAGGCTGGCGGGCCACAGTCCACGGGGTCGCAAAAAGTCCGTCATGACGGAGCAACTAACACACACACAAGGTAAGAGGGGAAGGAAAAACAAAAACAAAAAACTGTGGGCAAGTTATCTAACAGTTGTACAACTCAGTTTCTTCACCTTTATTTTGGAAGAATAATCCAGCTAAACTCTGTGATATTCATTAATGGTACCTTTATTCTGGAGGCTTGAAAGCACAAGACTATTATCATTTTATCATTATTTTGATCAAATGTATAGATTCACAAATGACTATCTGTAGCTGCATGTATTTTTATATTCCTAGGTAAAGAAATCATGCTGCTGCTGCTACTGCTAAGTCGCTTCAGTCGTGTCCAACTCTGTGTGACCCCATAGATAGCAGCCCACCAGGCTCCCCCATCCCTGGGATTCTCCAGGCAAGAACACCGGAGTGGGTTGCCATTTCCTTCTCCAATGCATGAAAGTGAAAAGTGAAAGTGAAGTCGCTCAGTCATGTCTGACTCTTCGCGACCCCATGGACTGCAGCCCACCAGGCTCCTCCGTCCATTGGATTTTCCAGGCAAAAGTACTGGAGTGGGGTGCCATTGCCTTCTCCAAAAGAAATCATACAAAAATATTATTCATTACATAAAGGTAGAGTTAATGAAGAACAGAATGAGTACTGCTGCTAAATCACTTCAGTCATGTCCAACTCTGTGTGACCCCATAGACGGCAGCCCACCAGGCTCCCCCATCCCTGGGATTCTCCAGGCAAGAACACTGGAGTGGGTTGCCATTTCCTTCTCCAATGCATGAAAGTGAAAAGTGAAAGTGAAGTCGCTCAGTCGTGTCCAACCCTTAGCATGAACTGCAGCCTACCAGGCTTCTCCGTCCATGGGATTTTCCAGTCAAGAGTACTGGAGTGGGGTGCCAGGAGTCCTAATATAATCCCTATGGCTGATTCTCAAGCTTAGTATTGCTCTTCCTTTCAACCATGTGAAAAAATATGCATTTTCAATTTTTCATTATCAGTATTAAAAAAAAATAGAAATAATATCAAGGCCTAAGCAAAATTTTCTTTAGAATTGAATCTTAAATGTCTCCTTGTTAATGGGATTATCAAATGATGAAGTTGGCAATATTTAGAAGTAATTGCTGTAATTACTGAAATAATACTTTTAGGACTATGTGCATGTTATCCTTTGTGTGCCGGTTAGTCACTCACTCGTGTCCAACTCTTTGTGACCCCCGTGGAGTGTAGCCCTCCAGGCTCCTCTCTCAATGGGATTACCCAGGCAAGAATACTGGCATGGGTTGCCAATTCCTTCTCCAGGGGATCTTTCTGACCCAGGATTCGAACCCTGGTATCCCGCATTGCAGGCAGATCCTTTACTGTCTGAGACACCAGGGACTAACTCAATTTAAAAAAAACTAAGCATAATAATATAATGAAATTTCACTGAATGACTAAAAGATTAACATTATTCAAAACAAAATTTAGTGATCTTGATAGATGTATATTTGCTTTTAAATAAATGCTATTTTGCTCACCTGGCATTTTGATAAATGCTGAATACAAAAACACTAGGTATATTATATTCATATAAAATTAACACAATAAAGGTTATTTTAATTGGCATATTTATAGCAAAATATATCCCTAGAAAAAAATTCAGATGTGTCAACAAGACACAGAAATAAGAGGATGTGAATTCTACTCTCTAGAAACCAATTTGTGAAAAAAAGAGAATTTGGAGATGGAACTTTGCATTTTTTAGTAATGTCATATATGGCTTAAATAAACCTAATTAAGTTGAATTTTTTTATTTTTTCTTAGATATTTACTCAATTAAAATTAGTGACAACATATTATTGTGCATAGTACATAATCACAAATATGTAGTGCATAATTACCTATGTATCCCTTTCTCCCTCAATATCATAAATTATAAAACATAACTCATTGTGTCTTCAGTGGAATATGGAACCTAAATAGAAATTTAAGGAAAAAATAACATTCAATTTTGGAGTATTGCATTAAAAAAAAAACAAATAACAACAAAACACTAACTTAATGGGGAAAATAGGAGTAAAAACTATTGCATTACATCAAACAACATTTTGCAAGTATTACCATATTTTAAAATGATGCTAATTGAATTTCAATATATAAACATTCTGAAATAAAATAGCCTATTTTCATAGATATTAATAAAATAACAATTCAAACATTTATGTCAAAAAGTCCCAAGCATTGTGCTGCAGACTGATGGTAAAAACAAATACATATTTTAAATACCAAAGGGCTTAGCATCTAGTTGGGAAGGCATAAGACCAGTACTTTTATTTCAAATGATATCTATACACTTATCTAAGAAGGGGAACTTCTTGCCAGGAGAAGTATCAATAATCTCAGATATGCAGATGACACCACCCTTATGGCAGAAAGTGAAGAGGAACTAAAAAGCCTCTTGATGAAAGTGAAAGAGGAGAGTGAAAAAGTTGGCTTAAAGCTCAACATTTAGAAAACTAAGATCATGGCATCGGGTCCCATCACTTCATGGGAAATAGATGGGGAAACAGTGTCAGACTTTGTTTTTGGGGGCTCCAAAATCACTGCAGATGGTGACTGCAGCCATGAAATTAAAAGGCGCTTACTCCTTGGAAGAAAAGTTATGACCAACCTAGGTAGCATATTCAAAAGCAGAGACATTACTCCGTCAACAAAGGTCTGTCTAGTTAAGGCGATGGTTTTTCCAGTGGTCATGTACGGATGTGAGAGTTGGACTGTGAAGAAAGCTGAGTGCTGAAGAATTGATGCTTTTGAACTGTGGTGTTGGAGAAGACTCTTGAGAGTCCCTTGGACTGCAAGGAGATCCAACAAGTCCATTCTAAAGGAGATCAGTCCTGGGTGTTTATTGGAAGGAATGATGCTAAAGCTGAAACTCCAATACTTTGGCTACCTCATACAAAGAGCTGACTCATTGGAAAAGACCCTGATGCTGGGAGGGACTGGGGGCAGGAGGAGAAGGGGACAACAGAGGATGAAATGGCTGGATGGCATCACCAACTCTATGGACATGAGTTTGAATAAACTCCGGGAGTTGGTGATGGACAGGGAGGCCTGATGTGCTGCAATTCATGGGGTCTCAAAGAGTTGGACATGACTGAGCGACTGAACTGGACTGAACTGAAGAAGAGGAACATCTCTACTTTGCTCTACACTTACCTCCTTTTCTTATGTGGAAACAGTGATAGATAACTATTTAATAAATATATCTTAAGCAAATGAAGATATGGATACAGAGAGAAGTTATTTGAAAAAGCACTTAATTAAAAATAGAGGTTAAAGAATGGCTTTTCATTTGGAAAAAAGAAACACAAGTCAACCCAGTGAATCATATTTGTTTATTCAAAAGTTTAAATGTCCTACTATCAACTGTAATGAAATAGTCAAGTGTTTGTAAACACTGTCTCACAATGCTTATCACCATGAATAAGGCAAAAGAAAATTAAAAAATATGGTCAGAATATGGCCAAAAGCACTAAGCAATACTAACTTCAAAATTTATCAAAAAACTTATCTCTTACAAGCAAGTAAGCAGTTGTACCATAAAGAATTGTCTAAAACAGTGTCAGTAACAGCAGTACAGTACAAAGTGCTCTAAAGACATTGTCACATTTAATCCTCAGCTCAATTCTGTGAAATCAACATTATTATTGTTGTTATTTCACAGATAAAGAAATGTATGCTTAGAGAAGTCAAGTGTCTTATTTAAAAGCATACCGCTTGCAGGCTGCAGAGGTAGGAAATTAACCCAGGTCTGTCTGACTTCAGAACCCAGAAAGTGGGACTCCTCTGGTGGTCCAGTGGTTAAGACTCCATGCCCTTAATGAAAGGGGCCTGGCAGGGGTTTGAACCCTGATCAGGGAACTGGATTTCACATGCTGCAACTAAAGATACCACACACTACAGCTAAAGAACCCTCATACTGAAACAAAGACCCAGAACAGGCAAATAAATAAATAGTTCAAAAGAGAAAAAAAAAAGGAACCCAAATTGTTCTAGTGCTTACAGATGGCACTCTAAGAACAAGAATCACTTCTATACTGTTGTAATAATATTAATAATACAGAAAGAAGAAAGTTACTAGTTAGTGTTGGCTCTACGTGGGAAACTATTAAGCTTTTTTCTTTTTTAAATCATCCCATCAAGTTATGTCTTAAGCATTATTTTCATGAATTAAAGGCAAGAAAACTGAGTCCGTGAATTAAAATACATGATTTGCCTAAGATTATAAAGATAGTAAATGACAGCTTAGATTCAAGTTCAGATGTTTTGAAAACCAAATTCTTTTCTTTTGTGTTGTCAAAGGAATTAAAGTAATGGCCACTAAAATTGGGAGAAATCTGTCCATAATCAGTGATTTCTCAAATAAAAGATGGTATTAACCTAAATACATATGACATCTGAGCCAAATGTTGGCTCTAAATACTGTAGTGGGTCATTACAGCAGTATCAAAGAGCCCCAGACACCTGGCTTTCTCTGCTGCTGCTGCTGCTGCTGCTGCTAAGTTGCTTCAGTCGTGTCTG
Source organism: Aepyceros melampus (assembly GCA_006408695.1). Classification (NCBI taxonomy): domain Eukaryota; kingdom Metazoa; phylum Chordata; class Mammalia; order Artiodactyla; family Bovidae; genus Aepyceros; species Aepyceros melampus. Next base: position 148,450 of record SJXQ01001310.1, read on the forward strand.
ACTCTGTGCAACCCTGTATACGGTAGCCCACCAGGCTCCCCCGTCCCTGGGATTCACCAGGCAAGAACACTGGAGTGGGTGGCCATTTCCTTCTCCAATCCATGAAAGTGAAAAGTCAAAGTGAAGTTGCTCAGTTGTGTTCGACTCTTCTGCAACCCCATGGACTACAACCTACCAAGCTCCTCCGTCCATGGGATTTTCCAGGCAAGAGTACTGGAGTGGGTTGCCATTGCCTTCTCCATAGCTTTCTGTGGAAAAAGCTAAATTCTTTTTAAATGCTCCTTTATTTTTTTAAAAATTAGTATAATATTTTGCTCAGATACAATAGTTTTACTATCTCCATATTTCAATGAAACTTCTTGCTAGGCATATCAAAATATTTAATTATATTTTTTCTTTGCATATAAATATAGCAATGACTCCTATGTAATGACAAATTACTATAGCTTAGCATCTATGCCTTTCATAATAGGGTCTATGTTTAATTATCAGTCAAGACTTACATGCCACTATTTCAACATAAATGCGTAACTCTTGTCAGCCCTGCATTATTTTTCCCCACCCTCTATGCTTTAGCTCATCCTCTTTCATTTTGGAGAAAATACTTGAATAGAAGCACCTTCTCTTAAAAAAAAGAAACAGCAATTCAATTTACAAATGCACAGTATTTTGCAGCTCTTGTGACCTATCTGGCAATCTCATAAAAGGTGACAAAACATCCTCTTATTAACATTAAAACTCTGATTTATAATCACCATTTTAATTCCTACTGAGACACTTTTAGATAATACTTCTGGGAATAGTTTCAATTATCTGCTTACAATTATTATATAACTGCTGCTGTGTAACATACTTGGAAGACACAACTATCTCAAATGCTGGTATCACTATCAAGAAGGCTGCTTACTGATACTATAAGTGAAAAGTGAACGTGAAGTCATTCAGTCATGTCCGACTCTGTGACCCCATGGACTGTAGCCTACCAGGCTTCTCCATCCATGGGATTCTCCAGGCAAGAGTACTGGAGTGGATTGACATTTCCTTCTCCAGGGGATCTTCCCTACCCAGGGATCGAACCTGGGTCTCCCACATTGTAGGCAGATGCTTTTACCATCTGAGCTGGGGAAGTCTACAAATGTAGTTATAAACAAATCCTGTATATTGAATAATAGGGGAGGTAGCACCAAAACATCTGGATTTACATTGTTGTATTTTTTTTTGTTGTTATCATTAACTGCCTTGCTTTACAGGGTTTGTCAGAATAGTGAAAGTGTCAAGCCTATCTATCACACGACACGATGATCTTTTGGAGGTCTGTGTTGAGCAGATGGTCAATGTCTGTAGCCAGCATGCCTGCCAGTGCTCCACTGCATTTGTTTCTGTTAGCAACACATGCATCATCAGCTCATACTCCACAGCGAAGAGAGACTGGAAATCATTCTCACATTGTCATCATTATTTTCTTCTATTTTCTGACAAGAAGACAACCATGGATTTCTAAAATATGTATTTGTTCAGTTAAGTATCAACTTGGCAATATCTTTGGAAATAATTTTTATAACTCATGAAGCACCTTGTCATATTTTCAGACAGTGGAGGGGTAAATTCCTGGTAATATCATATGTTATAACGACTGTAGACAATTTTTTTTCCAAGTCCTCTCTGCTTTCCTGGAGGACTTCCAGTTGTATTTTTGTTAATTGACCACTCTCTGCTACTCTAGACTGTATAGTGAGACTATGTACTGTAGCCTGCCAGGAATTTTGTCCATAGCATTCTGTCCATGAAATTTTCTAAGCAAGAATTCTGGACTGGGTAGCCATTCTCTTCTCCAGGGGATCTTCCCAACCCAAGGATAAAACTCAGGTCTCCTTCAATGTAGGCAGATTCTTTACCATCTGAGCCACCAGGGTAGCCCTGCTAGAGGAAACTATCAACCTTAAATAGGTTTTTTATGGCCTAAGGAATATCTCCAATTTTGAAACATGTGTATCTGTATCTGTATACATATGTGTGTATATACATACGTGTGTATATATACATACGTGTGTATATACATATACGTGGACACAACCTTCCTTTTGTACCTTAACTTTTAAGTAAGCCATAAGAAATCAATTGTCTTGCCACTAAATGATGAACAGCTGTGGATAATAAATGATCAACAAGGAATGTTTCACCTTTCTGTTACACTGTTCTTTGAACCTGAGCTTAGCTCTATGTCAGATTGCATCAGAATCAGTCTAATTGTTTTCCTCACTTTCAACCATGCAAGTTTAACCCACATATTTTATTATATACTGTCATTTTCTTTTTGGGTTCTGTTTAGAACCTGGAGTTGTTTCTCCCTCCAATTTTTAGATTAGTCAAAGTTTTCATTAATATTAGAATGGTCCTTTATGCTTGTGTTAGGATAACCAAATCAAATCTGTATAATGTGAACTTTAAAAACAGCAAGGTTCCTTAGCCCAAAATCTATCTGAACAGAGGGCAAAGAATTAAATATAATACAGAGTAGATCAGTCAACCAAGAAGTATTAGTGTCCAAGGCTTCTGAATAGGCATTCAGCAGATTGTTTTAATAGTATTTTATGAAAATATTTAGTAGTGTTTGATGTAAATATTCCAAGGCAACCCAATGGAAATATTTCACAATGAAACTGAAATCTAAGGTAAGCTAAAGGTTTATCTATCTCTATACTTTTGTATTTCTTGAAATAATTAATATTATGTGATATATATCATCAAAGCATCTGCAAGTTCCATAGCGTGAAAAGATATCATCATGATGAAGAAACATAGTTCAGACCTTTCTAAAAAAATCATTAGCTTAAGTTTGAATGATCTATTCACACATTTCAAAATAATCTATTCTATTACAAAAATTATAAATCTTTAGAATTATATTTTCATTCATATCAAGACTCTGAAAATATTGATATTTATTAGGTTTGAGTGAGAATTTGTTTCTCTTTTCACTTACTTCCAACAATTTCTTTACCACTTGACTTCCCACAAGTGATCTAACTTCTGACTATGAGATGAGTGAAGAAGTGAAGTGAAGTCACTCAGTTCGTGTCTGACTCTTTGCAACCCCATGAACTGTAGCCTGCCAGGCTCCTCCATCCATGGGATTTTCCAGGTAAGAGTACTGGAGTGGGTTGTCATTTCCTTCTCCAGGGGAAATTCCTGACCCAGGGATTGAACCCAGGTCTCCCGCTTAGTAGCCAGACGCTTTACCATCTGAGCCACAGGATGGGGCATCTCATCACATTTTTTACAAGACACTTTTTACTTGGAAGAAAAGCTCTGACCAATCTAGACAGCATATTAAAAAACAGCGACAGTACTTTGTCAACAAAGGTCCGTCTAGTCAAAGCTATGGTTTTTCCAGTAGTCATGTATGGATGTGAGAGTTGGACTATAAAGAAAGCTGAGCACCTAAGAACTGATGCTTTTAAACTGTGGTGTTGGAGAAGACTCTTGAGAGTCCCTTGGACTGCAAGGAGACCCAACCAATCTTAAAGGAAATAAGTCCTGAATATTCACTGGAAGGAGTGATGCTGAAGCTGAAACTACAATACTTTGGTCACCTGATGAGAAGAACTGACTCATTGGAAAAGACCCTGATGCTGGGAAGTATTGAAGGCAGGAGGAGAAGGGGAAGACAGAGGATGAGACGGTTGGATGGCATCACTGACTCGATGGACTTGAGTTTGAGTAAGCTTCGGGAGTTGGTGATGACAGGGAAGCCTGGCGTGCTGTAGTTCATGGGGTCGCAAAGAGTAGGACACAACTGAGTGACTGATCTGACCTGAGGATGGGCCAAATCACTATCTGCCTCTTGGAATGAAGACACCTAGAATACGGTAAATGCCTTTATTTCCTGAGATTTGGACTACAACAGTATGAGCTAATTCATTTGGGCTTTATAGAATTGAGTGAAAAGTCAAATGTATTGAGGCTAACAATCAACAACCCTGTGTTAAAACTCAAAAGAATAATTATAATAATAATAATCCTCTATATAGTTTGGAAACAGATTTATCCGTGAAGCTAAAGCAATGTTAACAATGTTTATTTCTTATATGTTTGAGATTTAGTTGCTTAAAATATTTTAGAACAAATTAACATCACCATTTTGCATTTCTTTTAATGAGATGTCTAAAAATTAAAAAATCAAATACAAACACTAAATGTAATACAAACACTGCAATTCATTTCCTCCCTTTTTATTTAAAACCTCTGTGTTTTAAGAAAGACTCTTTTAAGTAAGGGCATGTTATCTTAATTCCTAATTATTTTAGGAATGTGAAAATCTGATCACCTATGTGTGGCTGAATTTTAAACTAGGAATAAATTCAACTTCCATCATTCTCAGAAATCTTATTAATATATAAGTAGAGTTTCGGATTTTAGCAATTTTTACAATTGATCAGTGCATGATTCATAAACACTGGCATTAACTGATATATATATACACATCAATGAGACAACGGTCCATTTATATTTGACCTTAAAATTCTCAGAAGTTCCTAATCTATTATTGATACTGACTTCAGATTCTTTCCAAACCCCTAATTCTACTATGCCATAACAATATATTTTAAATTTGGAGTACTTAAGTAAAGAGCTTTTATGGCTAATTCTCCAAGATTATTTTTGACTATGGCTTTCTGTATACATAGGCACCTCCAGGGTATTACTGCCTTCTGAGTCCATTCTAAAGGTAACTCCCACCATCTGGGAGCATAGTCCATTTCAACTCTTTCCAAGGAATGAGAAGAAATTATTGCTCTTTTGCATTCTTCTTCCTGGGTCTCCAAATCCTTCCAGTAACCTATGCAGTATAGATATTGCTGCATAAATATAAACTTAGTAAGGTTCCAGATGTGTCTAAATCTTTGTCATAAAAAAATTAAAAGTATGGTAAATTACTTATCAGCACAATTACCCAATCTCATTTCAGTTTAAACAAACGGGTGATTAATTGTTCAAAGTCCCAATCAATAGTACACAATATTGTAGGCTTGAGAATAGTTTTCAGAATAAATAATCTGGTTAGGAATTTCAACACTCATGTGTAAGTTTCATCGACATATAAGGGTAGTAGCAGTTACTTTACATTAATATCAGTTTTATGTTTCTTGCTTTCTAGCACCATGTATACTTTAAGGTATTTTACAAAAAGCACAGATAATTCTTAGAATAAATGCTAAAAAGAAAGCAGACATAAAGAAGAGTAGAATTTTTAGGAGGAATGAAAGTTTAACAACAAGTTCTAAGATACACATTTTAGCTTTGGAGTGAGGTTTTGTGTGATACGGGGATTTTTTTCTTTCTGAAAACATGGGTTTAGGATTATTGATGTATTATAGCAATAAATTAATCCTGAAATTCTAGTGGGAAAAACCATAGAGTTAAAATATATTCTAGGTTTTTTAAATAATGGAAAATGTTTAAGAGTGTAACTCAAACTAGAAATGAATAAATGATCAGTTCCTGCAGTCTTATCAATATTGACCCAATGGGCTTATGAGGATGGGACTCAGCAGTATTCTTTCAGGTCAGCATATTTGAATGGTTCTAGGAAGAGTGAAATGCAACTATTAGCATAGCACAAAACCTGTGAAAAATGGAAATAATTATTTCTTATCTTCATTTTGCCATAGGTAGTGTTGTCTGCTGCTGTTAAGTCGCTTCAGTCGTGTCCGACTCTGTGCGACCCCATAGACGGCAGCCCACCGGGCTCCCCCGTCCCTGGAATTCTCCAGGCAAGAACACTGAGTGGGTTGCCATTTCCTTCTCCAATGCATGAAAGTGAAAAGTGAAAGTGAAGTCGCTCAGTCGTGTCCGACTCTTAGCGACGCCATGGACTGCGGCCCACCAGGCTCCTCCGTCCATGGGATTTTCCAGGCAAGAGTACTGGAGTGGGGTGCCATTGGTAGTGTTATAGACCATTTAAAATATCTGAAAAGTAGCAATGAGTGAAATGAGCTAGGTCCATATTCATTATGACAACTGCAGAATCTTTTATGAAAATGACCATTAAAGTAACAAAGAATAGTAGAAAAAAATCTGTTTTTCAAATATATCACAAGTAAAGATGTTTTTATTAATAAATGACTGCTCAAAATAAATTTAGCCATTTGATTCCATTCATTTCTGTTTGTTGAAAATGGTTTATTCCACGTTAAATATCATTTACTCCACGTGACCTGCTCCCTTTCTCTTTTACTATGTCAATTTATACATAAATACCGTAGTCAAATATATTTATTCTTCCCAGGGCCCTTATCCATTAAATTCTGTGTATTTCCATGAGATATATTTGCATTAAACAATGTAATTGATCAAAGACACTGATTTTCTCTAGTATATATAGCAATAAAAATAAAGCTAAATTACAAGAAGCACTGTTACAGTAAATTTCTCTGCCTGGGATACAATACAGCACAGAGTTTTCAGGCCACACCAATCAAGGTCAGACTTATATTTTGTAGCCTCATAGTCTTGAATGAATTAATAATCTCTCAAAGATTTAGTTTCCTCAATACAAACAAGTTATAGTAATACTTATCATTCAAGTGGTTCAGAATACTAAATGAAGTGAGAAAAATATGCATTAGCACCGAAACATAAGAAACTATGTTAACATCTCCACCGAAATATGTCATAAGTAGCTGGCTGTGTGTACTGTGGAAAGAATGCAGAATTTTTGTACAAGTCAACTTCACTTTGAATCTTGGCTTTGTTAGTGATCAGAGTTGTGTAAGCATGGGTAATTTATGTAACATTTTTCAGTCATCACTTACTCATTAGAAAGACTGGGAAAATAAAATCATTACCAAAGAATTATTATGAGATTATATAAGGTAACTTCCATGAAGCTCTAACACACACAAAATATGTTCAATGTTTTCCTTCTCCTCTCATTGTATAGAGTGTATACTCTGCTCCACAGCACACACCTGCAAATTATTCATTCATTCAAGAAATATAGTACATCTGGTAGGTGCAATTACTTGAATGGATATCCAATATTTGTGGATATAATAGTGCAAAAGAGAGACAGTATCTTTACTTTCATGAAACACTCAATTCAATACAACCATGTCAACAAATAAATGAACACAATAATTTCAAATAGTAATAAAGGTCATCAGGAAAAGGGGGGTGCTGTGATAAAATAATTATATGAAAGTGAAACACAATTAACTAAAGTGGGTGGTCAAGGATGATGTCTTAAAAGATAATATTTCAGCAGGATAAAAGAAGAATTTAGCCACACAATAACTTGTAAAGAAAGAATGTTTGGCAGGAAAGAGCAAAGTGCACAAAATTGGGTATCATAATTAAAGATTAGATAGCTGTACCGAGCTTGTTTTAGGGGACTTTAAGTTACAGAGAAAAACAAAAGGTAGCAAGTCCGGAGAGTAAGAGACCATGAATCAAATATTCCCTGTGGAGGGAAAATCTACAAGCAAGACTTATAGATCATTAAAAACCAATTTATGATAATACAGATACTTCATTTCAAATACAAAACCATGTTACATGGCTTCCAAAATGCAAGAAAATTTCTTAGTTTAATCCAAAATGAAATGTGACAAGCTAAAGCCTCACTTTTTTAGTGCTATATGTGTTTTTATATGCCTTTTTAATATCATCCTATTTTAGGACATAATCCTATATAAACCACTGGATGAAAGGATAAAATTAATTTAAAAGAATTTTCATTGTAACATTTATAAGAGAAAAAAACAATCTAAATAACCAGTAGTAGAGAATATATTGAATAAACAACTATTTTCTCATACAAAGGGATATACTATTTAAAAAGATGATACAGGTCTATACTAATGGAAAAATATCATTAATAAATTAAATATTAGCTTATAATGACATGGTATTAATGCAACTTATGTAATAATAAGCAATTTTCTTTATACAACACAGTGTGTGTGTATATATGTGTGTATAAAATCATAGCTATCTATTTCTACATATGGAATATTCAATAATGTAATGTGTTCATTTTGGATATCTTCAAGCAATGGTATTTTTGATTGAATTCTTAGTTTAAAACTTATATCCTATGGATGCAATTTTGCTTATAAATAAGATTTTATGTAGCCAAAATAGAGTATTGTTCTTGAATTTTTAAATAAATAAAAGACCTTAATAATAATATTTTGGTTTATTTCTCAAATTAAATAATGGTTATGCAGTATTTCAAATAATTTCATTCCTATGACAGCTTTCCATTATTTTAAAGTATATTATAGTAATAATATATTTCAACTAGTATACTATATAAGTACTAAATAATATTCCCTCATTATACATTTTTAAACTCTTAGCTATGCACATTTTCCTTCAAAAAGAATATTTAAAATTAACTTGCTGAAATTTTTACTTTATTTGAATTTTATAGATTTGTAGGTTTCTACTTCAATTTATAAGAAGACAAACTTATTTTAATACTCTTATAACCACTGCATCTTATTTAGGGAAACCAAAGATAAAATATACTACAGATACCAAGAGAATAATACTTAGGTCCTCACAATTCAAATGAGGCATTGGCAATATGGACTGTGGCCTGCCAGGCTCCTCCATCTATGGAATTCTCCAGGAAAGAATACTGGAGTGGGTAGGCGTTCCCTTCTCCAGGGGATGTTCCCAACCCAGGGATCGAACCCAGATCTCGAGCACTGCAGGCAGATTCTTTACCGTCTGAGCCACCAGGAAAGCCCAGCAATATGGACCAAATCTTTATATTTCTAGCCTATTATATATTCAAGAAATAATGAAGCCACAGAAAATGAAGTCAAGCCAAAAGTTCAAAGAGTAAATGTAACATCAGTTTTGACTTTGGGAATACATCAATATTAGGTGTAAGTATCCCCAATGTTTGTTCTTTATATTTCATATAAACTTTGGAAGAGTGGGAAGACATCTTAAAGCAGAAAAACAGAAAATGTCAAGGTTCTTAAAAGGATCTTAAAATAACTGTTTACCTATCCATCCCCTTGAAACAAGTATGGCATTGAGCAATATTATATGAAAATTAGTGTGAAAACTGGATTTAAGTTGATACGTTTGCAGGTGTCAAACTTACTTGAATAGGTGCAATGTGAAATTTCAGGTACTTTTAAACATTTACATCTGTTGGATTAGTGCTTATGGATGAGGCTGTGTGTGTGTGTGCAAGTGTTTATGTGTGTATTCTGCACTGCTAATGCAGTTGATCCAACAAATTCAATTGGCTTTCATCTGACTTTCTCTAACTTCCAGTGTCAAATATTGATTATTATCAGAGACAAGAAAAATAATGGAATATAAAGCATGGCTGATCAAATCATTCTTTAAATATGTCAAAAGAAAAAATTCTAAGCTGAGCAAAAAAGTGCTAGAATGTATTGATTCATTAAAAGCATAAACAAGACTGCTGTGATAAGAATTTTTAAAATACTTTTTCATGCAGAGAATTTAATTTTGAACTAGAATATAAATTGAACAAGGTCTCAATTGTGGTTTTTATAAACTATTGCACCTCATACCAGACTGTCTTGATATATGAAAAGGACAATTACATTATTTTAAAAATTCCTTTCTTTTGTGAAACATTAAGAATCTGCAATAACCTACTGCTAATCAGTCAACACCAGGCAGTTTTGCCACAAGAGTCAACTATTTGAAAATTGTAAAACTATCAATTTTGACTAATGTAGTTAAATGCTTATCCAGCCCAAGATTATGACTTTTAATTCTAGGGCAGACTGACCTCTTCATCTGAAAGAACCTTTATAGCTTAAAGCCCTGCTGCAGTCATTTTCTTAAATTAATCAGACTTCCACACTGGGGTTCCCAGCAGGAAGGAGAATTCATACAAATGAACTCTTTTCCCACCTGCAGTTTCTTTTTGGTTCCAAATAGCCCTCTGCAATGATTTATTTTACATAAAGAATTGTTCCTGATAAATGCAAAGGTAACTTTCCTAAGCAAAAGCACATAGTCATGCTGGTCTTTAGCCCCAATTAATCAATAGAGGGGAGTTGAGTATTTTCTTACAATTATATGTCACTGTCATAATCAAGCACTATATTTTATCAAGACCATGTGTATGTATGTATAGTATTCACCACAGGTAGAAAAGTAACCAAGAAGAGTTATTTTGTAGTTTTGTGAAATTTATTAAAAGTATGTTTCCATCATGTACAACATATTTACAGAAGAATTTTACTCATTCTACCCATCTAGAATATTCCTTAAAAAATTAAAAAGAAATTTTAAAAGTGTGATAATAAAGAGAGTAATCAAAAAAGAAAATCCATGCAGATAGGTTATAAATCTTGAGTCCTTGAAAGTTATACCTTTCTGATCATAAAAAGGCTCTATGGTATATGGAATAACAACATGTAAAGATGTACATGTCTTAATCCCAGAACACTGTGAGTGACTAAATTACCCTATAAGACAAAGGGGACTTTAAAGATATGACTAAGATTAAGAAAGTTAGATGACTCCATGATACAGTGGAAAGCAAACTGGAATTCTAGAGGTTGAAGATTAAAGGCCTTGCAATGGGGAGACTGTGCCAGATTATCTATGTAGGCCCCACCTGATCATGAATCCCTACAGTTGGAAAACTTTACCTGGCTGTGGTCTGAGGGCTGTAGGATTATGGAATAATGGCAAAAGAGAGAAGACCTTGATGACTGAAAATGAAAGAACAAGGCCATGAGCCAAGCAAAGTGTGAGGTCTCTAGATGCTCAGAAATATAGGAAAATAGATTCTACGCTAGAGCCTCAAATGCAATGTCAGCCTACCTATACCTTCAGCAGGACACTGTATTGAATTTCTGACCTATATATCTGTAAGATAATAAATTGTAATCTTGTAAACCACTAAGTTTGTGGTAATCTATTACAGAACAAAAGAAAATATAAGATTGGTGATTAACCTGGTGATCCAGTGGCTAAGACTCCATGCTTCCAAAGCAGGACATGCAAGGTTCAGTGCCTGGTCAGGGAACTAGATCCTACATGCCACAACTAAAGACTGCATGCGTATGCTACAGCTAAGACCTGGTGCAGCCAAATGAATGAATAAATGAGTAGATAAATGTTTTTAAAAAGAAAATAAAGATCAAAACTAAAATCTCTCCTCCACGCTATTTTTCTTTTTTTTTTAATTTTTATTTTTTAGTTTGTTTTGCTTTACAATACTGCATTCATTTTGCTATACATTGACATGAATCAGCCACGAGTATACATGAACTCCCAGTCCCGACACCCCCTCCCCCCCACATCATCTCTCTGGATTATCCCCGTGCATCAGTCCCAAGCATCCTGCATCCTGCATCAAACCTAGACCGGCAATTCGTTTCACTTATGATATCATACATGTTACACTGCCACTCTCCCAAATCATCCCACCAGCTCCCTCTCCATAGAGTCCAAAAGGCTGTTCTATACACTCGTGACTCTTTGCTGTCTCACGTACAGGTTTATCATTAGCATCTTTCTAAATCCCATATATATGTGTAAGTATACTGTATTGGTGTTTTTCTTTCTGGGTTACTTCACTCTGTATAATTGGCTCCAGCTTCATCCACCTCATTAGAACTGATTCAAATGCATTCTTTTTAATGGCTGAGTAATACTCCATTGTGTATATGTACCACCACTTTCTTATCCATTCATCTGCTGAAGGACATCTAGGTTGCTTCCATATTCCATATTTCATATAAGTGGAATCATGCCATATTTTTCCTGTTCTGCTATTATAAACAGTGCTGTGATGAACATTGGGATACGTGTGTCTCTTTCAATTCTGGTTTCCTCAGTGTGTATGCCCAGCAGTGGAATTGCTAGGTCATAAGGCAGTTCTATTGGCAATTTTTTAAGGACCTCCACACTGTTCTCCACAGTGGCTGTACTAATGTGCATTCCCACCAACAGTGTAAGAGGGTTCCCTTTTCTCCACACCCTCTCCAGCATTTATTGCTTGTTGACTTTTGGATCGCAGCCATTCTGACTGGTGTGAAATGGTACCTCATTGGTTTTGATTTGCATTTCTCTGATAATGAGTGATGTTGAGCATCTTTTCATGTGTTTGTTAGCCATCCGTATGTCTTCTTTGGAGAAATGTCTACTTAGTTCTTTGGCCCATTTTTTGATTGGGTCATTTATTTTTCTGGAGTTGAGCTGCATAAGCTGCTTGTATATTTTTGAGATTAGTTGTTTGTCAGTTGCTTCATTTTCTATTATTTTCTCCCATTCAGAAGGCTGTCTTCTCACCTTGCTTATAGTTTCCTTTGTTGGGCAGAAGCTTTTAATTTTAATTAGATCCCATTTGTTTATTTTTGCTTTTATTTCCAGTATTCTGGGAGGTGGATCATAGAGGATCCTGCTGTGATTTATGTCAGATAGTGTTTGGCCTATGTTCTCCTCTAGGAGTTTTATAGTTTCTTGTCTTAGATTTAGATCTTTAATCCATTTTCAGTTTATTTTTGTGTACGGTGTTAGAGAGTGATCTAGTTTCATTCTTTTACAAGTGGTTCACCAGTTTTCCCAGCACCACTTGTTAAAGAGATTGTCTTTAATCCACTGTATATTCTTGCCTCCTTTGTCGAAGATAAGCTGTCCATAGGTGTGTGGATTTATCTCTGGGCTTTCTATTTTGTTCCATTGATCTATATTTCTGTCTTTGTGCCAGTACCATACTGTCTTGATGACTGTGGCTTTGTAGTAAAGCCTGAAGTCAGGCAGGTTGATTCCTCCAGTTCCATTCTTCTTATTGTGAATGGTGTTAGAAAGTGATCTAGTTTCATTCTTTTACAAGTGGTTGACCAGTTTTCCCAGTACCACTTGTTAAAGAGATTGTCTTTAATCCACTGTATATTCTTGCCTCCTTGGTCAAAGATAAGGTGTCCATAGGTGTGTGGATTTACCTCTGGGCTTTCAATTTGTTCCATTGATCTATATTTCTATCTTTGTGCCAGTACCATACTGTCTTGATGACTGTGGCTTTTTAGTAAAGCGTAAAGTCAGGCAGGTTGATTCATCCAGTTCCATTCTTCTTTCTCAAGATTGCTTTGGATATTCGAGATTTTTTTGTATTTCCATACAAATTGTGAAATTATTTGTTCTAGCTCTGTGAAAAATACCACTGGTAGCTTGATAGGGATTGCATTGAACCTGTAGATTGCTTTGGGTAGTATACTCATTTTCACTATATTGATTCTTCCAATCCATGAACATGGTATGTTTCTCCATCTATTAGTGTCCTCTTTGATTTCTTTCATCAGTGTTTTATAATTTTCTATATATAAGTTCCATTCTTCTTTCTCAAGATTGCTTTGGATATTCGAGATTTTTTTGTATTTCCATACAAATTGTGAAATTATTTGTTCTAGCTCTGTGAAAAATACCACTGGTAGCTTGATAGGGATTGCATTGAACCTGTAGATTGCTTTGGGTAGTATACTCATTTTCACTATATTGATTCTTCCAATCCATGAACATGGTATATTTCTCCATCTATTAGTGTCCTCTTTGATTTCTTCATTAGTGCTTTATCATTTTCCATATATAGGTCTTTAGTTTCTTTAGGTAGATATATTCCAAAGTATTTTATTCTTTTCATTGCAATGGTAAATGGAATTGCTTCCTTAATTTCTTTTTCTACTTTCTTATTGTTAGTGTATAGGAATGCAAGGGATTTCTGTGTGTTGGTTTTATATCCCACAATTTTACTTTTATGAGAGGCTAAAAAACACCCTTCTGAATAATGAACAAATCACAGAAGAAATCAAAAAAGGAATCAAAATATGCATAGAAATGAATGAAAATACAACAACCCAAAACCTGTGGGACACTATAAAAACAGTGCTAAGGGGAAAATTTCTTAGCAAGAATTTGTTTTTGAGGCATACCTCAAGAAACAAGAAAAAAAGTAAAATAAATAACCTAACTCTACACCTAAAGCAGATGTTGGCAATTTGAACTCTGGTTCCTCTGCCTTTTATAAGACCAGCTTGAACATCAGGGAGTTCATGGTTCACATATTGCTGAGGCTTGGCTTGGAGAATTTTGAGCATTACTTTACTAGCGAATGAGATGAGTACAATTGTGTGGTAGTTGAGCATTCCTNTTTCTTTCATCAGTGTTTTATAATTTTCTATATATAGGTCTTTAGTTTCCTTTGGTAGGTATATTCCTAAGTATTTTATTCTTTTCATTGCAATGGTGAATGGAATTGATTCCTTAATTTCTTTTTCTACTTTCTCATTATTAGTGTATAGGAATGCAAGGGATTTCTGTGTGTTGATTTTATATCCTGCAACTTTACTATATTCATTGATTAGCTCTAGTAATTTTCTGGTGGAGTCTTTCGGGTTTTCTATGTAGAGGATCATGTCATCTGCAAACAGTGAGAGTTTTACTTCTTCTTTTCCAATCTGGATTCCTTTTATTTCTTTTTCTGCTCTGATTACTGTGGCCAAAACTTCCAGAACTATGTTGAATAGTAGCGGTGAAAGTGGGCACCCTTGTCTTGTTCCCGACTTTAGGGGAAATGCTTTCAATTTTTCACCATTGAGGATAATGTTTGCTGTGAGTTTTTCATATATAGCTTTTATATTGAGATCTTAAAAGGTGAATTAGACATTGGTGGGTTTGTATGTTATTATCTGAAGATTTCATGTCAATTGTAAAAAACAACATGAAGTGAATATTTAATTTTTGGTCTCTCAGTATCCCCTCTCTCCTCTCTTTATAAAATCCAAATTTGAGTGGTTCTTTCTTAATGTGTACCTTCTTAGTGAAAATCTGAATCAGGTACCTTCCTCCTTCCCACAGCCTCTGCCAGGATGGTGCAGCAAGTTATCCAAATCAAGTAAGTGAAATCCTTTCCTTAGAGACTTAAATTGTTAAACAGGAATTAAAGGAAGAACAAAGACAGGTAATTGTTTTCTTCAGTCCAGAGGCCCAGAACTACTGATTTCTATAGTGTTTTGGTTACAATCCTCAATATCCAACTTTCTTGAATATTCATTTGATATTTCCCCAAATAATAGTATTGTTTAAGATCAGAACTGATTCCCATGGTTTGCAATCAAAGATTCATAAATGATCTATACAGCATTTGAATCAATGCATATGCACACATCTAGATTTAACAAAATTTATTTTGACAAGTCTAACATAATTGAGGTATATTGAGGTATAAGGAGATAGTGATCTTCCTTAGGAAATTTCTTTGGCTGTATAGCTCCAACTCAAGACTTAATTTGTAATGAACAGCATCCATTTGTTTTTTCCTCACGTTGTACCTTAGTTCACATCAAGAGTAGACTGCCCTACTATTCATGTTTCTTCAAGAGAAAAACTAATCTTAAAAAAAAAAAATTAGTAAGTGTAAATGGTCATGTTAAACATATGTATACTGTCAATCCTTGAACAACAGGGATTTGAACTCAATGGTCCACTTTTATTTGGATGTTTTTCAATAGTAAATATTACAGTACTATAAACAGTCTGTGATTGGTTGAATCCAATGATTCAGAGGAACCCTGAATACAAAGTGTTGACTACAAATTATATATGGATTAACCCTTACATTGCTCAAGAGTCAAGTGTACTGGTATACCAGACAGCCCTAAAAGAAACATATTTTTCACAGATTTATAATGATGGTATTAATAACAATTGATTACCTGCCAAAACATGATATATATTTAACTTTATTTTAAAATAAAAT
This sequence comes from Aepyceros melampus, assembly GCA_006408695.1. NCBI lineage: Eukaryota > Metazoa > Chordata > Mammalia > Artiodactyla > Bovidae > Aepyceros > Aepyceros melampus. The sequence continues at coordinate 164,222 of SJXQ01001310.1, forward strand.
TTAATTTCTTTTCATACTAACTTATTTTCTCAGGGAAATTCCATCTTTCACTTTCTTAATCCTTAAGAAAGTGTGCATTCATAAGTTTCAAGGGAATCCAAACAATTGCAGACAAATAAGCTTGCTATTTATGCTTTTCAGTTTTGTAAAGATTACTTATAAGGAATTCTCTGCCCTCAATCACTTTTTCTCTTACTTGAGAAAATAACTGTAAGGACTCCATGTTCATACCCCCATATCAAACTCTTATCTTTAAAACCTAACTCTAAACGGAATTATATCAGGAGGCACAGTCTTTGAGGGATAATCAGATTATGGGCATACAACCTTTGGGATGAGATCTGTGATCTTTCTTTTTTCTTAGATGTTTGTATTTATTTATTTGCTTGGCTGTAATGGGTCTTAGTGGCATACCATATCTAGTTTCCTGACCAAGTTGAACCCAGGCCCTCTGAATTGAGAGCAGAGTCTCAGCCACTGGACCACCAGGGAAGTCCCAGAATTTGTGATTTTATAAAAAGAGACACAAGAGAGCTTGCTTTGTCTCTCTATTCTCTACCATATAAGTACACAGTAAGAAGACAGCTAGCTACAAACTAGGAAAGAGGCTCTCATCAGAAAACAGACATGTTGGCAACCTTATCTCTGATTTCCAACCTCCAGAGCTGTGAGAAATAAATGTGTGTTGTTTAAGCCACCCAGTTGGTGGTAATTTGTTACAGCAGCCTGAGCTAAGACAATAGCATGTGTGACTGCAAAGAATGAGGAGATGCAATTAAAAAAAAAAAATTCTCAGGGTACTAAAGCAATTAAGATCTTAAAACTCAAAACACTAAATTCAAAGGCCGATTTTTAACAAATATAACAGAAGCAGAAGATGGTTAAAAAAAAAAACAAACTTTAAATATACATAGAAAATGCAATACAAGTTAATCTCCAGACTACTCTCTTTCTGAATATGACCTCTCTAATACCACAGTGATGATAATGACCTACCACAAATTTTAATTAAAATGTATATGGATCAAAAATGTGAAAATTTGGCAAACTTTTTCAATCCGTCTGACCAATACCTGTGATGAAAACATCATTCCATTCCTTAAATTCAGTTGTAAAACTTTACTAACCAACAAAGTTTTCTGCCAAGCAATAGAGCAATAGTTAAGACTATAGGCTAGATTCCATGAGCTGTCTGAGGTCAAATTTTGGTTCTGCACCACAGGAGGTAAGTAATTTTTCCACTTACTTAATGATTCTGTATTGCATCTATAACATGATTTTAAGAAAGTATCTCCTTCATAAGATTATTATGAGGATTAATTTAGGTAAGATATGTATATTGCTTAACAGAAAATTTGGCCCATAATAAATTCACAATATTTGAAGAATATTATTATTTTTATATGACCAATGACAGTTTTTAAACATTGCTTTGTGGAGTCATGGGATCAGGTAAAGAAAGGGCTTCATCATAGACATTTGACCTTTTTCCAAACCCTGTTCCTCAAGGAGAACACTACTTAAATCTGTTTTCTGAAACAGGATTCTCTGTAGAGACAGAATATAAAAAGTTCCACTGAGGGACAAGTTGGAAAGATTCATGTCATAATTACTGGAGTTAGCTTTAACATTCTAATATCCTTTATTTATAAAGGATAAAGATAATGTAAAGATCAGTACTAACTTTACAGTGAGAAATAAATTCACCCTTCTTTTTTTGTGTGTGTTCTCAACTGAAGTTTGGTTAATATATAATTCCTTATCTTTATTTTGAAGTCTTATTAAGTGCAAGGGGAAAATTCATATACAATGTTGGAATTTAATTTAGTTTACATATTAAAGGTTTCTTACACACGCACATTTACCAATATAAGAAAAATGTGTGAAGGTTGATTTATTTTCCTTATGGTGAAAAACATGTAACAGTACGTCAACTCTATTAGCAAAATTTTAAGTGACCAGTTACAGTATTGTTATCTATAAGCACAGTGTTGTACAGCAGATCTTTAAAACTTTTTCACTTTGTGCAACAAAACTCTCTACCCACTAGACAGCAACTATCTATTTCAACTGCCCAGATAATCACATTTATACTTTCTGATTTTATGAGCTTGACTGCTTCAGAGATATTTCATATAAGTGGAATCATGCCATATTTGTCCTGTGATTGGTTTCTTTTATTCAGCATAATGTCCTCAAGGTTGATGTGTCCTGTAGCATATAATTTACAAGTTAAAGTTCTGTTCAGATTTGCTATTTCTTCATGATTCAGTCTTGGTAGATTTATGTTTCTAGGAAACATATCCATTATCCATTGTTTTTTTAGGTTATGCAATTTGCTGGCATGTAATTGTTTATAGCAGTCTCATGACCTTTTTAATTTCCATGGCATCAGTTGTAATGCTTTCTGTTTTATTTGGGTCTTGTTTTTTCTTAATCTAGCTAAAGGTTTAATCTATTTTGTTGATCTTTAAAAAATCGTTTTGTTGGGTTTTTCTATTGTTTTCTATTATTTTGCTTATTTTTGCTCTATTTCCTTGCTTCTCCTATACTTAATTTGTTCTTCTAGTTTCTTAAGGCAAAAGTTAGATTATTTGAGACTTTTTTTGGTTTTGTTGAAGCAGGAATCTATAAATTCTCTTCATATGGCTTTTGCTGCATTCCATGCATTTTAGTATGTCTTGGTTTTGTATATCTTATTTTCTGATTTTCCTTTGGATTTCTTTGGCCCATTTGTTCTTTCAGAGTGTATTAATTTCAATATATATGTGAATTTTTCAGTTTTTCTTCTGCCATTAATATCTAGTTTCATTACACTGCAGTCAGAAAATTTACTTGATATGATTTCAATCTTTTTAACTTTGTTAAGACTTGTGGAAATTGATATATATGTGTGTTTTATCTTTTAAAATGTTCTGTATGTATGTACTTGAGAATAATGTGTATTCCACTACTGTTGGGTAGAATAGTCTCTGTATTTCTTTTCAGTCTATAGTGTTGTTCAAGAGCTCTATTTCCTCCCTAATCTTCTGTCTAGATGTTCTACACATTATTGAAAGTAGGGTATTTATATCTTCTTCTATTATTATGTTGTTGCTATTTCTCCCTTCAGTTCTGCCAATATTAACTTCATATGCTTGTGTACTCTGATGTGGATGTATATATGATTGTTTTATCTCTCTGATGAATTATATCACCATATCATATCTATTTTCACATTTTTTGAACTGATGTAAGTATGGCCACTCTTGCTTTCTTTTGGTTACCATTTTCATGGAATCTTCTCCCACCCTTTCATTTTCAGCTTATATATGTCTTTTTTAGCTTTAAGCATATGTCTTGGTTGCTGAAGATAGGCATCATATTACCAGATTATAGAATTTCCAAAGTTAGGGGATTTTGTTTTATTACTACATTCAATGGTATCTAAATAAGGTCTGACATGTAATAGACGATCAGTAAATATTTTTGACCCTTCATATATTACAGCTTGTCATGGTGAGAGGCTTGCATAACTCAGTGAAGTTATGAGCCATGCCATGCTGGGCCAACCACCCTAGAAGGACAGCTCATAGTGAAGATTTCTGGCAAAATGTGGTCCACTGGAGAAGGAAATGGCAACCCATTCCACTTCCATATTCTTGCCTGGAAAACCCCATGGACATTATGAAAAAGGAAAAAGATATGATGCTGGAAGATGAGTCACCCCAAGTCAAAAGTTATCCAGTATGCTACAGTGTAAGAGTGGAGGGCAATTACTAATACCTCCAGAAAGAATGAAGGTCTGAAGAAAGTGGAAACAGCATTCACCTGTGGATGTCTGGATGGTGAAAGGAAAGTTCAATTCTGTAAATAACAATATTGCATAGAAAACTGGAATGTTAGGTCCATGAATCAAGGTAAATTTTCAAAATGTGCTAAGTCTTACTTTGTGGTACAATCTATATTTAGAAATTGACACTGATATTTCTATCTGTAAATTATATTTAATATACTACTGTCCATCAGGAGATAGCAAGAATGAACATTGACATCTTAGGAATCAGTGAATTAAAATGGACAGGAAGAGGAGGAATTAATTCAGGTCACTATTATATCTACTACTGTGGACAAGAATCCCTGAAAAGAAGTGGAGTAGCCCTCATAGTCACCAAGAGTCTGAAATGCATTACTAGGGTCAAATTCAAAAATGACAGAATGATCTTGGTTTGTTTCCAAGGTAAACCATTCAACATCACAGCAATCCAAATTAATGCCACAAATACTGATGCTGAAGAAGCTGAATTTGACCAGTTCTATGAAGACCTTGGGGATGGACAGGGAGGCCTGGCATGTTGCGACTCATGGAGTCACAAAGAGTCAGACACAATTGAGTGACTGAACTGAACTGAACTGAACTGATGAAGACCTACAACTTCTAGAACTGACAACAAAGAAGAAGTCTTTTTCATCATAGGAGATTCGAATGCAAAAGTAGGAAGTCAAGCGATACCTGGGAAAACAACAGGCAATTTTGGCCTTGGATATAGGATGGAGCATGGCAAAAATTAGCAAAGTTTTGTCAAAATAACATGCTGGTCATAGCAAACACAGTTTTCCAACAACCCATGAGACAACTCTACACATGGACATCAATAGATGGTCAGTTCTGAAGTCAGTTTGATTATGTTCTTACAACCAGAGATAGAGAAGCTATATACAGTTAGTGAAAACAAGAGCTGGAGCTCATTGTGACTCGGCTGATAAGTTCCTTATTGCAAAATGCAGGCTTAATTTGAAGAAAGTAAGGAAAACTAGTAAGCCATTCAGGTATGACCTTAGTCAAATTCCTTATGATTATACAGTGGAAATGGCAAATGCATGGGATTGGATCTAGTTGACAGAGTGCCTGAAGAACTATGGACAGATTTGTAACATTGTACAGGAGACAGTGATTGAAACCATCCCAAAGAAAAAGAAATGCATGAAGGCAAATTAGTTGTCTGAGGAGACTTTACAAATACATGAGGAAAAAAGAGAAGCAAAAGGCATGGTAGAAAGGGAAAGATATAACCAGCTGAATGTAGAGTTCCAGAAAATAGCAAGGAGAGATAAGAAGGCCTTCTCAAGTGGGCAATGAAAAGAAACAGAGGAAAACCACAGAATTTGATAGGCTGGATAGCTTCTCAAGAAAATTGGAGAAAAACTCAAGAAAATCATCACTGTGGAACTGCACTATGCAGATCCGTTGGCACTGGTTGACGCACGTAACTCTCCTGTACCTATCTAGAAAGCAGCTGTTTGTAACTGTCCTCTCACCAGGCAACAGTCAGTGATTTCTTGTTCAGGACAGTATCTTCCACAGTTGATGCACAGATGGAGAGAGCAGTTAACTGGCAAGAATAATAATTGTTTCCCACAGCAGGCTCAAGGCTGGCACCACAGTTACTGGGAGAAGTGAGAATATTTAAGCTGCACAAATATCTAACTTTATAAGAGGCAGAATAGTCATCACCACCCCTTTTCCAATATTTTATGCCATTCTTTCCAGTAAAAAAAAAAAAGCCGCTCATCTTTGTTTCCATAGCCAAATTTTCTTGTTGCCCCAAAAAAGTTATTTAAATGTACAAGTTTATAACTTAGTAGTCAGAGATAACAACAGAAATTTCATAATTGCTTCCTTTGTATAGGTTCCTAGAATTCGTTCTCCTTATATATTTGAAATCAAAATGTTTATAGCCTGGGATTTCTTTGGAAGGAATGATGCTAAAACTGAAGCTCCAGTACTTTGGGCACCTTATGCGAAGAGTTGACTCATTGGAAAAGACCCTGATGCTAGGAGGGATTGGGGGCAGGAGGAGAAAGGGACGACCGAGGATGAGATGGCTGGATGGCATCACAGACTCAATGGACGTGAGTCTGAGTGAACTCCGGGAGTTGGTGATGGACAGGGAGGCCTGGCGTACTGCGATTCATGGGGTCACAAAGAGTCGGACACGACTGCGCGACTGAACTGAACTGATAGCCGGTTTAAATTTTTTTTTTCAAAATGTGCTAAGTCTTACTTTGTGGTACAATCTATATTTAGAAATTAACACTGATATTTCTATCTGTAAATTATATTTAATATACTACTGTGTTCATTATTTTGGTTATTCTTTTCACTACCTACAATAGCTACGTTTGAATACATAAATATTTTAGTTATAGATATAAGTGCTTTTAGATCTTTGAGAAAAGAACACTATATTTAATAAAGCATATTTATATTGATTTTCCATATGTCTTTGTATCAGTGACTTAATATATAAGCTCTATTTTAAAATTTAAAAATATGATTCAGTCAAATGATGTAATATCTACATAAAACCAGTAGCACAATTGCTGTGAGATTAGGTTTATGAGACCTTTAAGCTTAAGAATCAGTGGATTCTAAGCTTTGATGGAGCTACAAGCACTCTTCACCTTAAATAACTATTTAGCACTTATCACTTGAAATAGTTTCAACCTCTAGGACTGGTGGCTCTAAGGGACTGGACTTTCTAAATCTTCATTACCACACCCACTATGATTTGAAAGGCAATCTGAATAAGTGAAATTAAAAAAAATTATAAGACATTATACTATTTTATGATTTTTAGTGATATGAAGTATATAAAAAGGTCACATTTTTTTTTTCCTCGCTTCAAGTATTACATCAATCTCATTAACATTGATTAACACATTGCTATAGCAATGTTCTGCAGATCAGGGTTCAGCATAAACCTGGAACTTCCACAAACATATTGAAATACTATATGAATCTATCAGTAATTAATTGATCACATATATTCCCATGGCACTGACCCTTGGGATAACCTTGTAATAAATTTCAATAAATCCAAATTACTTTGAAAAATCATAGGAATAACAAACTGCAGTACTGGTATTTCAAATAAAATAAACATGTAAATTACTTATATTTGGAATATAGATTTTTGAAAAACTGACATTCAGTTTGAGTATTCTGAATTAGATGAAATAATCAAATTCCTGTTTACACCTATGTCCTTATTCTCATCTCATAAAAATACATTAGCAAAGCTTCTTTGCAGTTACAAAGAAACAAAAGATCTACCTGAATGCTTGATAAGAATTTTCAGTTTAGAAACAATAACCTGGGGCTAGAAGGATAAAGGTGGAAAGTGATTTTTCACATACCTTTTTTTTTTGTTCTGATTATCACCTGTACATTGTTTACACAATGGGGTAGTTTCATGAAAATGACTTTTTCATTTATATATTGATATAATAGTGAACTATTATCTAAGTTGGATTACCCAAGGGGAGCAGAAACAGTGAGTGTCAAAAGAAAGACAATCTAGTTTATATAGAACTCTTACAATATTTTATTTTCTCACTAGACCTCATGAAAACAGTCTTTATTAGTATATAAAATTCTATGCTATAATTCTTTACCTTGACCCCAGTGAGAAGCTATTAAAATCTGATAAAATATAATCTGACTTGATGGAATGCAAATATTATATATATTATATTTATATGTAAACTTTAATTAAATATGTATCCATATTAATTTAAGAATGATGCTATTATAGAATAACAAAAAAGAAGCCTCAAAAGCTCAATTTAACCAATAAATAACCAACATGTATTTGATAAGAATGGAAAAATATGGTGCTTATGGTTATGAATTTAATCATACTATAAGATTTCAAAATTCATGGCAAAATTTCTGCCTTGATTAAATTATCAATGCTCAAAAATGCCCTATGGTTACCATAATATATTGCAAATGTGGTAAGACTCTTCAGCACCTGTCAGCCAATAGCTTTAATATGTTTCATACATATGTGTGTCGCAAAGAGTCAGACACAACTGAGCAACTGAACTGAACATATGTGTGTGTCTGCGTGTGTGTGTGTGTGTGTGTGTGTGTATATATACATATATATACACATATACATATATATATATATCAGACAAGGCAATGGCACCCCACTCCAGTACTCTTGCCTGGAAAATCCCATGGATGGAGGAGCCTAGTAGGCTGTAGTCCATAGGATCGCAAAGAGTCAGACATGACTGAGTGCCTTCACTTTCACTTTTCACTTTCATGCATTAGAGAAGGAAATGGCAACCCACTCCAGTGTTCTTGCTTGGAGAATCCCAGGGACAGGGAGCCTGATGGGCTGCCATCTATGGGGTCGCACAGAGTTGGACACAACTGAAGCGACTTAGCAGTAGCAGTATATATATATATAAACATATCTTTATTTCATATATAAATCATTTTATTTATTATTCTGTTTATTTAGTTGGTTGGTTTTTTGTTTCTGAATTTAACCATGGCTTCAAATTATTATTATTTATAAAATTCTCTTTATTTTAAACTAAATGGCTGAAATCCTGAGGGACAAGACAAAGCAAGAGGCATAACCCGTTCAGGTTTCAGACAATACTACAAAATGACAGCTACCGAAATAGTATGGTATTGGTACAAAAACAAACATACAGATCAATGAAATAGAATAGAGGATCCAGATATAAACTCACACACCTATGGTCAATTAATTTTTGGCAAAGTAGGCAAAAATGTAAAATAGGAAAAAGTCTCTTCAGCAAGTGGTGCTGGAATGTTGGACAGCTTCATGTAAATCAGTGAAATTAGGACACAGCCTCACATCATGCACAAAAATAAATTAAAAATGGCTTAAAGATTTAATTAGAAGACAAGAAACCATAAAACTTCCAGAAGAGAGCATAGGCAAAATATTCTCTGACATAAATCACACCAATGTTCTCTTAGATCACTCTTCCAAGGTAACAGAAGTGAACAAATGGACCTAATCAGATTTATAAGCTTTTATACAGCTAAAGAAAACATTAACATAAAAGCAAACTTACAGAATGGTAGAAAATATTTGCTATGTGACCAACAAGGACTTAATTTCCAAAATATATAAATAGCTCATACAACTCAACAACAAAACAGACAGCCCAACTGAAAACTGGGCAGATGACCTAAAGAGACATTTCTCCAAAGAAGAAATATAGATGGCCAACTGGCACACGAATAAATGATCAACATCACTAATTCTTAGAGAACTGCAAACTAAAACTACAGTGAGGTACCACCTTTACAGAACAGCTAGGATGGTCAGAATGGCCAACATTAAAAATTCTGTGAATAACAAGTGCTGAAGAGGATGTGGAGAAAAGGGAACCATCCTATATTGTTGGTGGGAATGTGGGTTGTATGTATGAAGTATGAAGGTTTCTCAGAAAACTAAAACTATAATTAAGCATATGATCCATCAATACCAGTCCTAGGCTTATAGCCAGACAAAACTATAATTAAAAATGATACATGTACCCCTATGTTCATAGCAGCACTATTCACAATAGCTGAGACATGGAAAAGCTAACTGCCCATCAACAGATGAATGGATAAAGAAGATGTGGTACATATACACAAAGGAATACTATTCAGACATAAAAAAGAATGAAATAATGCCATTGGCAACAACATAGCACTCCTAGAGATTATCATAGTAAGTCAGAAAAACAAATACTCCATGATATGAAACATGTGTGGAATCTAAAGTATGAGACAAACAAGCCTAACTGCAAAGCAGAGACAGTCTCACAGACAAGAGGACAGATGTGGTTGCCAAAAGGGAGGTGAGGGAGAGTGACGTTTGGGAGTTTGGGGTTGGTAGATGCCAACTATCACATTTAGAATGGATAAACAAGAAGGTCCTGCTGTATAGAATGGGGAACTATACCCAATCTCCTGGGGTAATCCATAATGTAAAAGAATATGAAAAATAATATAAATATGTGTACAACTGAGTCATTTTGCAGTACAGCGGAAATTAGCACAGCATTGTTAATCAACTTGGCTTCAATTAAAAAATAAACAGCTGAAATTCAAGAAATACTTGCTATCATTCATACATTCTCTTCAATATAAAAGCTGTAAAATATATTATTATAATGATGGTACACAAAGATAAGTCAAGAAAGAAGTCATGTGAATAAAAACAAAATGTTCAGCATTTTTATCTTACATTTTTAAAATTTAAGAGTGCAAGTGTCACTACTAGTAACTATATAATATGCTTCAGATAAGATATAGCAAGCCAGACCTCTCCCCACCAAAAGAAAAAGACCTTTTGGTATTCTATCACTCTAATAACACTGTTAGCATTTTCATTTTTTAAAAAATATATAGCTTTTTAAAAAATATATATATATAGCTTTTTAATTTGCAATCATAATGTCACTACCATTTCCTATCTGTATTTGTTTTTCAATGAATAATCAAAGTGATTTTTTGTTTCAGCATGTATTAAATAAATTGAGTAGTTTACTGGTTGAATCTATTTCCCTCATAGCTTTCTGATTGAATTCTGATGAGTGATTTCTTCAACTTGACTTTGTGCAATGCATTTGCAGTTTCAAAAAGTCAATGTCATTGTTCATCTCATGAGACCAAACTTTCCCTTTGACAAATTAAAACACTAAAGATATCAGAATGTCTTTTAGGACCCATTCTACTACAGGCTTCCCATAGACTCAACGTATATCCTGAGATTCTCTGACTCTCCCGAGTCAACTCCTCCCTCTGTTCTATACATACAAAGAGAAACACTGATGTGACACTTTCCCAGCGGTTATGGATGCGAACTTCTCTCACATGTTTTGCTTGTCACTCTTAGATACTTTGCATATTATTTCTCATCCTTTCTGATTACTAAGGTATTAGAACTGCTTCTACCCAAAATATTAAAAAACTTCATACTACCATCTTTCAAAATAGTTCATACATAAATGACTGCATAGATTGGATTGGAGTTTGCTTTATGCTCCTTGAACCAGTGATTTTGCATTTAGAATACTGATGTATTTTCCAAACTATGACCTCTGGTCTGATCAGAGATCTCTTAGCAGGGCTGAGAGATGATTGCTGCTATTTATGGCACACATGATTAGCATTCCCTCTTACAGCTAGGAGATTGGTTTTTCACCATACAGAAGAAAAATTACTATAGGGATGTGCAAGAACAATTCTTGGGCATTCTGAGTGAGTTGCATAGAAGAGGAAATAGCCAGACTGTGGATAGGCTACAACTCTGGCTGTTTCGGCTTTCTTCAACAATTTGAAACAATTAGATCCTTAAAAATTAAATTTCCATTAAAAATACTTCCCATTTATTTTCACTTATAATCCAGAAACATCTACCGTATTTAATTTACACACTTTATTTTCTACTAATACTCTCAAGTAATCAAGTAAATATAATACCAAAAATTTTTAGAATTAAATATAAGGTGATGTTGCACAATAAAATATTGACATGCATTTTATTAGATGTTAACAAAATCTAGATTGATCACTTTTCAGGAAGAATTGTGTCTCAGTTAATACTTCATGAGATGAAAGGGACAGAAACCTGTATATAGAGGATTAAGTTAAATGGTGGAATTTCTTGAAAGGATATAAGAGCATCAAGGAAAGTGTCTGTATTGGGACAGCCTCTCTATCAGTTTGAGGCCCTCTGTCACATTTGCTGCTTTTTTCATATTTGCTTCATTCTTCCCACTTTGCAAATTATGTTTTTCTGCCCAACTCCCACAAGCCTGCCTAAAATGTACATATCTAAGTTTAAGAAAGCAAATGTATAAAATACACAAGGGGGAAGAAATGGAAAAGAAAAAACTTAAAACTTAATCAGTACAGTGTCTGCCACAGTTTTCCCCAAATAAATGTCATCTAAGTAGTGACATTTTACTGTACATTATGCTAGAGGCTGGGAAGAATTTTAACGAATAACTTCAGTTTCATCTTTCTAGTATTGCAGTAAACAATTTTTAATGCTTAGGATCCCTTCAGAAACCAAGATATTATTTTCTTATCAAGAAGTAAATTAAACCAGTAGTCCAAAATGAAACAATCTAATTTAAAAACAATTAGTGGGCTGTAACGGATCTAAGGCAATTAATTATCAAATGGCAGACAAACTAATTAGGGATATGACATTACATTTGGCTGGATCTTATAAAATGATGGACATATACTCAATACAAGTTGGATGATCTGAAAATCTGTGCACATCTCAATCTTTCAAATAATAATATTCAATATTAATTTTTATCATCCATGAACCTGGAATATACCATTTAGTTAGGTATTTTTGGCTTCTCTGTAGCTCAGCTGGTAAAGAATCCACTTGCAATGCAGGAGACCCTGGTTCAATTCCTGAGTTGGAAAGATCCACTGGAGAAGGGATAGGCTACCCACTCCAGTATTCTTGGGCCTCCCTTGTGGCTCAGCTGGTAAAGCATCTGCCTGGGATGTGGGAGAGCTGGATTGATCCCTGGGTTGGGAAGATCCCCTGAACAAGGGAATGGCTACCCAGTCCAGTATTCTGGCCTGGAGAATTCATGGACTATACAGTCCATGGTGTCTCAAAGAGCTGGACATGACTGAATGACTCTCACTTCACTAGGTATTTTTAAATTTCTTTCAACACTGTTTTCAATGTGTAGGTCTTTCACATCTTTCATTAAATTTTTTTCAACAAAATATCTTTTCTTAATGCCATTTTTTGTTATGTAAGTTTCAGGTGTGCAGCTTTATAGTTTAACATCTGTGTACACTACAGTGAATGATCACAACCATAGACCCAGAGACCACCCATCACCACACAGTTCACCCTTTATGTGTTTTGCCCACCTCAATCCTCTTCTCCTCCTCTCAATCACTAATCAGTTATCTGTATCCACGCATTTGTTTCTGTTTGGTTTGTTCACTGGTTTTGTTCTGTTTGTTCAGGTCTTAGATCCCATATATGTGTTCTGTTCTTTCAAAGCAATGGGCTTGTTTCTTAATTTCATTTTTAGGATGGTCACTGCCAGTTTATAGAAATACCACTGATTTTTATAAGTTGATCTTGGGTCCTACAAGCTTCCTGAACTCAGAAGTTTTAACAGATTTTTTTTTTAATTTGTCATTATTTTCTATACATAATGTCATATCATATGAAAAAAGAGAGTTTTACTTATTTTCCAATATGGAAGTCTTTTATTTCCTTTTGTTGTTCGATTGAACTGGCTAGAACCCCCAGCACAACATTAAATAGAAGTGGCAAAAACAGATATCCTTCTCTTTTCCATGATTTTAAGATGAAGCTGTATAATTAGGTCTCCTTTTAGCTGCAGGTACATTAGTTATCTTTTATCAGATTGATAAATTTTCTTTCTATTCTTAGTTCATTTATTTACTTTTTTTAAATGAAGAAACACTGTTGGATTTAGTCAGGTGTGCTTTCTGCATCAACTGAAATGATATTTGCCCTGTATTCAATTTATATTAACATTAGTTTACTTTCAAACATCAAATTAATTTTGTGTTCCTAAGATATATACAACTTGGTCATGGCATATAATCATATTTACATGTTATAAGATATGGTTTACTAGCATTTTGTTAAGGATTTTTCCATCTATATTTATAAGGAATATTGGTCAGTAGCATTCTCTTCAGGTCTTTATCTAATTTTGGAAGCATGGTGATATTGGTTTAACAGAATGAACTGGGAAGCATTCTTGCCTTTTCTTATAGTGGCATGAGTGGTGAAGAACCCACCTGTCAATGCAGGAGACTTAAGAGATGCAGGTTTGATCCCTGGGTCAGGAAGATTCCCTGGAGGAGGAAATGGCAACCCACTCCAGTATCTTGCCTGGACAATTCCATGGACAGAGAAGCTTGGCAGGCTACAGTCCATGAAGTAGCAAAGAGTTGGACACGACTGAAGCAACTTAGCATGCATGTAGAATTAATATTAAATCTTCTTTAAATGTTTGGTAAAATTCACTAGTGAAGCCACTGAGCTTTTCTTTTTTTGTTGTTTTTGTTTTCATTTTTAATTGAAGTATAGTTGGTTTACAATATTACATGAGTTTCAGGTAAACAACCTTCACAAATTTTAAAGGCTATTCTCTATTTACAGTTACTCTAAAATACTAGTGATATTCCCTATGCTTCATAATAGATCCTTGTAGCTTATTTTATACATAATGGTTTGTACCTCTTAATCCCCTACCCCTGTTTTGCCCCTCCTTTCTTTCCTCTCCTCTCTGGTAACTGTGACCTTTTTCCTGTCTCTGTGAGTCAGTTTCTTTTTGGTTATATTCATGAGACTTATATTTAGATTCTGTATTTAAGTGATATTTTACAGTATTTCTCTCTTTTCCTGACATATTTCACTAAGCATAACACCCTCCAAGTCCATCCATGTTGTTGCAAATGGCACAATTTAATTATCTTTCATGGCTGAATAGTATTCCATTATGAATTTATATGGGCTTCCCTGGTGGCTCAGATGGTATAGAATCTGCCTGCAATGCAGGAGACCTGGGTTAGATCTCCCGGTTGGGAAGACACCCGGGAAGAGGACATGGTAACCCACGCCAGTATTATTGCCTGGAGAATCCTCATGGACAGAGGAGGCTGGCAGGCTACAGTCCATGGTGTCTCAAAGAGTTGGACATAATTGAACAACTAAGCATGTATATATATAAATAATGTGTGTGTGTGTGTACACACACACCATATCTTCCTTACGCATTTATCTGTTGATGGATAATCAGGTTGCTAACGTATCTTAATCTATTGTAATTAATGCTTCTATGAATATTGGAGTGCATGTATCTATCTGAATTAGTGTTCTGTTTTCCTTGGATATATACTTAGGAGTGAATTGCTGGATCATATGATAGTTTTAGTTTTTTAAGGAAAAACTTCCATACTGCTAAATTCAGTAGCTGTACCAATTTACATTTCTACTAGACAGTGTACAAAGATTTCCTTTTCTTTATATTCTCTCCAGCATTTATTGATGTGTTGTTATTGTTCAGTTGCTAAGCCATGCCTGATTCTTTGTGACACCATGGACTGCAGCATGCCACCCTTCTCTATCCTTCACTATCTCCAAGTATTTGCTCAAATTCATGTTCACTGAGTCAGTGATGCCATCCAACCATCTCAGTATCTGTAACCCCCTTCTCCTTTTGCCCTCAGACTTTCACAGCATCAAGGTCTTTTTTAATGAGCTGGCTCTTAAACATCAGATGGGCAAAGTATTGGAATTTCAGCTTCAGTCCTTCCAATGAATATCCAGAGTTGAAATCCTTTAGAATTGATAGGTTTGATCTAAAGAACTCTCAAGATTCTTCTCCACCATCACAGTTCAAAAGCATCAGTTCTTCAGTGCAAAGCCTTCTTTATTGTCCAACTTTAAATTTGTCATAGCTTTCTTCCAAGGAACAAGTGTCTTTTAATTTCACAGCTGCAGTTACCACCTGCAGTGATTTCAGAGCCCAGAAAAATAAAATCTGTAATGGTTTCCACTTTTCCACTTCTATTTTCAATAACATAATGGGGCCAGACGCCATGATCTTTGGTTTTTGAATGTTGAGTTTTAAGCCAGTTTTTCTCACTCTCCTCTTCCACCCTCATCAAGAAGCTCTTTAGTCCTTTTTCACTTTCTGCCATTAGAGTAATATCATCTGCATATATGAGGTTGTTCATATTTTTCCTGGGAATCTTGATTCCAGGTTGTGATTCATCCAGCCTGGTATGTTGCATAATGTACTCTTTATGTAAGCTAAATAAGTAGAGTGACAATGTATAGCCTTGATGCACTCTTTTCCCAATTTTGAACTAGAGTGTTAGTCCATGTCTGATTCTAACTTTTACTTCTTGTTCTTCATACGAGTTTGTAGGAGATAGGTAAGGTGGTCTGGTATTCCCATTCTTAAAGAATTTTCCACAGTTTGTTGTGATCCACACAGTCAAAGGCTTTAGCATAGTTAATGAAGCAGAAGTACATGTTTTGCTTGAATTCCCTTGCTTTCTCTATGATCCAATGGATGTTGGCAATTTGATCTTTGGTTCCTCTGCCTTTTAAAAACCCTGCTTATGTGGAAGTTCTCAGTTCATGTACTGCTGAAGCCTGGTTTGAAGGATTTTAACTGTTACCTTGCAACTATGTGAAATAAGCACAATTGTACAGTAGTTTGAATGTTCTTTGGCATTGCCTTTCCTTGGGATTGGAATGAAAACTGACCTTTTCCTGCCCTGTGGCCACTGCTGAGTTTTCCAAATTTGCAGACATACTGAGTTCAGCACTTTAATAGCATCATCTTGTAGGAATTGAAATAGTTCAACTGGAATTCCATCACCCCCACTAGCTTTGTTCATAATAATGCTTCCTAAGGCCCACTTAAGTTCATATTTCAGATGTCTTGCTCTAGGTTAATGACCATACCATTGTGGTTATCTTTGGCATTAAGACCATTAAGTTCTTCTGTGTAATCCTGCCATTTGTTAATCTCCTCTGCTTCTATTAGGTCCTTGTCATTTTTGTCCCTTATTGTGCCCATCTTTGCATGAAACATATCCCTTGGTTTTTCCATTTTCTTAAAAAGATCTCTGGCCAGATATACTCAAGGGATTAGATCTGGTAGACAGAGTGCCTGAGGAACCATGGATGGAGGTTTGTAACATCATACAGGAGGCAGTGACCAAAATTTCCAAAACTATCCTAATGGAAAGAAAATGGAAGAAGGCAAAAGGGTTGTCAGAAGAGGCCTTACAAATGGCTGAGAAAACAAGAGAAACAAAAGGCAAAGGAGAAAGGGAACGATATACCCATCTGAATACAGAGTTCCAGAGTACAGCAAGGAGAGATAAAGAAGCCTTCTTAAGTGAACAATATAAAGAAATAGGGGAAATCAATAAATGGGAAAGACTAGAGATCTCTTCATGGAGATGTCAGCATTCGTTAATTGTCATTTTGATGATAGTCATTCTGATGGGTGTGATGTGATATCTCATTTTGATTTTGATTCATTTCTCTGATAATTAGCTATGTGAACTCTTTTAATGTGCCATCTATGTATCTTCTGTGGAAAAATGTCTATTCAGGTCTTCTGCCCATTTTTAATTTGATTGTCTTTTATTATATTGAGTTACATGAGCTATTTATATACTTTAGACATTAACCCCTTATTAGATGTATCATTTGCAAATATTTTCTCCCAATCTAGTAGGTTGTCATTTTGTTTTCTTGATGGCTTCCTTTGTTGTGCAAAAAACTTTTAAACCCTAACCCTAATCCTAATCCTAAAGGAGATCAGTCCTTTGTTCATTGGAAGGACTGATATTTGGCTGAAACTCCAATACTTTGGTCACCGGATGTGAAGAGCTGACTCACTGGCAAAGACTCTGAGGCTGGGAAAGATTGAGGGCAGAAGGGGACGACAGAGTATGAGATGGCTGAATGGCATCACCGACTCAATGGACATGAGTTTGGGTAAACTCCGGGAGTTGGTGATGGACAGGGAGGCCTGGAGTGCTGTGGTTCATGGGGTCGCAAAGAGTCAGACATGACTGAGTGACTGAAATGAACTGAACTGAACTGACTTTTGTTTATTCTTTTTTGTTTATTCGCTTTTGCTTTTTTGTCTTAGGAGTCAAAACCATAGCAATATTAATATTGCTATGATTTATGGCAAAGAATGTTCTTTTTTTTTTTCCTAGGAGTTTCATGGTTTCTGGTCATACACTTATGTCTTTAATTAATTTTGAGTTTATTTTTGTATATGGTATGAGAAAAAAGTTCTAATTTAATTCTTTTACATGCAGTTATCCAGTTTTCTCAGCACCACTTATTAAGAGACTATTTTTCCTTCACTGTATATTTTTATCTAATAATTGATCATAAGTGTACAGGTATGTATCTGAGGTCTCTATTCTGCTAGTTGATCTATGTGTTTATTTTTGTGCCAGTACAATGCTGTTTTGAATACTCTAGCTTTGAATTATAGTCTGAAGTCAGGGTGCATAATACCTCCAGCTCTGTTCTTCTTTCTCAAGATTGTTTGGGCTTTGGGGCTCTTTTATGTTTCCACACAAAATTTAAAATTCTTTTTTCTAATTCTATGAAAAACACCATTGGCTACTAAAGAGGGATTGTATTGAATCTGTAGATTGCTTGTGACAATATGGATGTTTTAACAGTGTTAATTCTTCCAATGTATGTATATGATACATATTTCCATGTCTCTGTGCTATTATTTAATTTCTTTTATCATTGTCTTTCAGTTTTATTTTACCTCTTTGGGTATGTTTATTCCTAGGTGGTGTTTTTGTTTGTTTTTTTTTTTTTTTTTGTATGATTATAAATGTAACTATGTCCTTAATTTCTCTTCCTGATAGTCTGTTGCTAGTGTACAGAAATACAACAGAATTGCCCTGAAGACAATTTGCAGAAATTTTTATGACTGAAGTTTCAAAAATAATTTTTCTCAGTTAAATTGCTGTTTTCCTGGGGATAAGGTATGCCAAGCTCTTTCCAGAAGTCCTTTCTACTCTAGCTTTATTTTTTATTTTAATCCACCACACTTTTATTATTTTATTTGACTTCTGAGCCTATCTTAAAAAATTAGTAGTAGATATATTTACTTTATGAAAAAAAGTTTCTCTTTAGATTCTTACAGATAAATATTTTAAGTTTGTAAGAAACAGTTCAGATTCATAAATAGAAAAAAAAAGTAAACCACTTCTACAGGCATCATTTCATATTGAATAATATATATTAGTAACTCAAGCTACATACATAGTTCTTATCAAAACACAGGCATCTGTCTCTTCGGACAATGAGAAGCATCTTCTGGATGAGGAAAATACACTGTGCTGCATCACTGGGTTTTTCATCTCAGCACTTCTATAAATCTAATTATAAGATACATGCAGCAGTTGCTAACTTCCATTAATGGAAACGATGCATCAATGACCCCATTTTACTGAGTCTAAATAAACTAATATTCCATCTCTAAAGCACACCCAGGCTATATAAGTCATTCTCCTCTGGCCACACATAAGAACAGTAAATTATCAAAAATCAAATTTCATTGATGTATGTATGACAATAGGAGTTGTAAATGAAAGATGGTGGAGGAGTAGGTGGAAGGGGAGTACATCTCTCTCCATGGAAACATCAGGAATACACCATCAGACACAGAAGTGCATGTAGAACACCAGCTGAGAGTGGACACGAGTACCTGACCAGTGGAAAAGAATATATAGACCCACACAAAACTTGGTAGGACAAAGGAACTAGGGGGAAAAACGGGAGTTTCAGTAGGAATGGACCTGCTCTTAGTGGGTGGGGGAACTGAAGCAAGGGTCTGATCCCCACATCAGGGCAACTGAGTCAGAGGAGAAACATTTAAGGCTGAGAGTGAAACAGCTGATTTGTGGCACCCTAAATAGAATGAACATCAGACGGTCCTTGCTGCAACCATACATCCTCCAGACAGGGATGTGGATCCCCTGGAAGGTGCAGTGACAGGGAGCTGGAGTTTAGGAATTTTGGAGCAGTCCCCAGGCAAGGACTGCTGTTGACTGCAGAGAGACAGAACAAGGAGACATGAGGGAGGAGACTATGGTGGGACATGCCTGTGGGGGAAAGCTGGGCAGCCATGGAAGCAAGGTGATACTGCTGAGTCATGCATAGGGGGTGGAGCCATCACCATAGCCTCTCTCCCTCTACACGCCAGCATTGGCAGCTGAACAATAGAGAGGCTAGCCCATCAAGCACCTGGCACTGGACTACAGAGTAGGGCCTCACACATGCCAACATGCCAAACATCAAAGGACCCCAGGCAAGAAAGCCCTCTAAGTGTCTGAATGGGCGGAGCTCCAGAGAAAGACTGGCCAAAAAGGCCTTCTGTTTGCCAGCTATAAGAGCCTCAGTAAAAGACTGATAGGGCCATAACTCCTATGGAGGAGGCAGTCCGTGTCCTGCACACTTAGTGCCGCCAGTGTCCCTACAAGCCAAGTAGCTGTGACATCTTCACACTCAACTCTCACTGGGGCAGAGTTGCCACAGGCAAAAAATGTCTTGCATCTATGCATGCAGGGTTGCTTAGTAGTGTCTGACTCTTTGTGACCCTGTAGACTGTGGCCTACCAGGCTTCTCTGTCAGGGAGGGTTTTCCCCAGCAAGAATACTAGAGTGTATTGGCCAATACTGGTTGCCATACCCTTCTAGAGCACTATATTTCCTGCTACCCTAGCCACCAACTCCCCTGAGTACCTGATGCTGCCAGAACCCCTGCGATTCAAGCAGCTGCACCACCTCCACACCTGGCCCTCTCTGGGGCAAACCCAAGTCTTCCCAGGCAGCCTCAGGAGCAAACCCCAGTGGACAACCCACAAGCAGAGGTGGAAATAAAACCACAATTGAAACTCAAGGGCAATGCGACTAAGGAAGACCCAGAACCTTCCCATCAGCTGCACAAACTGCAGATTAAATCCACACGATCAACTAGCCAGACTCTGAGTCTATGGAATATATAAAAGGTCACTGAGAGCCCCCAATGAAGAAAACACACTAGTTCTGCTAGCTGTGGACATCAGAGGCAACAACACAGAGGAGAAGGACCATATTAGAATCTGAGCTGCCCCCACAGCAGGTCCGGAGATCAGCACAGTGTCAGAGGGCATCCTAGGGAGGTGAGGTGGACTGTGACTTCCAGCGAGGGAAATGCCTCTGACAGCAGTGACTCAGGAAAAACGTTTATTATCATGTTTTGACTTGTTTTGCAGATTCATTTGGATTTCTTTTTCTTTTTCTTTTTTCTCTCCCTCTGTTGTAGTTGTTGATTTTACTGGTACTATGAAATCTAATTAAGCTTTTGAGCTTTTTTGTTGTTATTGTTCTTTTTATCTCAGTCACATTTTCTATTGTTGTTATAAACCTCACCCTTTATGTTGAGTTTTTGCAGTTCTGGGTAGCTTTCTTTGTTTATTTTTTCCTTTTCCTTTTTAAATTTTTAAACCTATTATTACTTCTCTACATTTATTCCTTTGTTTGTTTTTACTACTGTTCTTTTCCCCTTGCAGTTAATCTTTAATATATATAAATCTTCTTTATCTATCTCTATTTAACTTTGCATATCTATTCTTTCTTCACTTTCTTGCCTTTCCTCTCAACTTATTTGTTAGATTTATTTTCATTGCTTTAATCCCCAATTGGCACCTTGCTTTGGTTTTATTTTCCAGTTTGTACTTTAGTTAGTTTCGTTGTGGTAGATATCAGTTTTGGTTTCCTTTGTTCACCAGGTCAATCTATTGAATTTTATTTTTGTTGGACTGTTTTCATTTTGCTTATGGGTGTATATGTATATGTGTACATTCAGGCACATTTTTTATTGTTGTAATAAACCTCTACATCTACACTGGGCTTTTGCAGTTCTGGAGTTTTTCTTTTATTTCCTTTTTTCTTTCTTCTTCCATTTCCTTTTTTATTTCTCCTTTTTATAATTTTAAATTTTAATTATTATACTTATTATATTGGTCAGCATTTATTCCCTGTTTGCCTTTCCTACTGCTCTTTTCCCCTTGCAGTTAATCTTTAATGTATATACATCTTCATTTACCTCTATTTAACATTCCATATCTATTCTTTCTTTTCTTTCTTTGCTTTCCTCTCAAAGTATTTGTTAGTTTTGTTTTCATTGCTTTATTCTCCACTTGGCACCTTGCTTTAGTTTTGTTTTCCAGTTTGTGCTTTAGTTAGTTTTGTTCTTTTTTTTTAATTAATTTTTCAGTTTGTTTTGCTTTACAATACTGTATTCATTTTGCTATACATTGACATGAATCAGCCACGAGTGTACATGAACTCCCAATCCTGACCCCCCCCCCCC
>SJXQ01001310.1:186179-237705 GCA_006408695.1 Aepyceros melampus
CCCCTCCCGCCCCACACTATCTCAGCCTTTTGGACTCTGTGGGAGAGGGAGAGGGTGGGATGATTTGGGAGAGTGGCAGTGTAACATGTATGATATCATAAGTGAAACGAATCGCCAGTCTAAGTTAGATGCAGGATGCAGGATGCCTGGGACTGATGCACGGGGATAATCCAGAGTTCTGTTATTAACTGGTAAACATAATTTTTGATTTCTTTTGTTTGCTGGGTCAATATATTGTACTTTATTTTTGCTGGACTGCTTTGACTTTGCTCATGTGTGTATATGTCATGTGTATACTGCATTATTTTAATTATTATTTGCCTGATTTTGCAACTGGCATTTGTCTGGGGTACATCTTTGGTTTCTCATTTTGGGATACTTACTTTACTCTCACTTAATGTCATAATAAAGTACTTGTGGAATCTTCATTCCTGACCAGAGATCAAACCCTATGCCTTTGGAGTGGGAGCGCACTGACTCCAAGACCCTACACTACCAGAGAACTAATCCTAGGGGGTATCAAACAGTGAGAACTCACATAAAGGACACCACTGGAATACAAGACCTGGCATCACCCAACTACCAATAGCACCCTGTGCAGGACGACTCATCTAAACAACAAACAAAACAAAAATGCAAATCCAATTATCAGCAGATAAGATTACCCCCTCACTCAGCCTTGTCCATCAGAGGAAAAACAAACAAAAACTCAGCACAAATCTCACACAATAGGAAGCTTACACAAACCATTGGACAAACTTTAGAAGGGCAGAAACCAAAAGGAAGAAAGAATTCAACCTTGTACGTGGGAAATGGAGATCTCACACACAATAAGTTAAAAAAAAAATAATAATGAAAAGGCAGAAGTACTACACAAATGAAGGACAAACTAGAAACACAGAAGTCCAAATAAATGAAGAGGAAATAGACAATATAACTGAAAAAGAATTTACAATAATGATAGAAAGATGATCAAAAACCTTGAAAACAAAATGGAGAAAATGCAAGAATCAATTAACAAAATCTAGAAGAATTAAAGAATAAACATGCAGGGACAAAAACCACGATTACTAAAATTAAAAATTCTCTAGAAGGAATCAGTAGGAGAATATCTGAAGCAGAAGAACGAATCAGTGAGCTGGAAGATAAAATGGTGGAAATAAATTCTGAAGAGCAGAATAAAGTAAAAAGGATGAAAAGAACTGAGGATAGTCTCAGAGACCTCTGGGAAAATATCAAATGCACCAACATTCTAATTATAGGGTCCTTGAAGAAGGGCAAAAGAAAGGGTATAAGAAAATTTTTGAACAAATTATAGTTGAAAATTTCCCCTACATGTAAAAGGAAATAGCCAATCAAGTCCAAGAGGCACCAAGAGTCCCATACAGGATAAACTCAAGGAGAAACACACCAAGACACATACTAATGAAACTAACAAAAACTAAACACAAAGAAATAATATTAAAACCAGCAAGGGAGAAGCAAGAAATAACACACAGGGGAAATCTCATTCACTTAACAGCTGATCTTTCAGCAGAAACTCTGCAGGCAAGAAGGGAATAGCAGGATATATTTAAAGTATTGAAAGGGAAAAATCTACAACCAAGATTACTGTACCCAGCAAAGATTTCTTTCAAAATTGATGTAGAAATCAAAAGCTTTTCAGAGGAGCAAAAGTTAAGACAATTCAGTACCACCAAACCAGCTTTACAACAAATGTTAAAGGGACTTCTATAATCAAGAAAAACAAGAAAAGGAAAAAGATCTACAAAATCTACCCCCAAAAATTAAGAAAATGGCAATAGGAACATATATATCAATAATTACTTTAAATGTAAATGGATTAAATGCTCCAACCAAAAGACACAGACTGGCTGAATGGATACAAAAGTAGGACCCATATATATGCTGTTGACAAGAAACCCACTTCAGACCTAAAGATGTATAGACTGAAAGTGAGAGGATAGAAAAATATATTCCATACAAATGTGAAGCAGTAGAAAGCTGGAGTAGCAATCCTCACATCAGACAAAATAGACCTTAAATAAAAAGATTACAAGAGACAAGGAAGGACACTACACAATGATCAAGGGATCAATCCAAGAGGAAGACATAACAATTGTAACTATCTAGGCATCCAACACAGGAGCACCTCAGTACATAAGACAGACACTAACAGACATGAAAGGAGAACCTGATAGTAACACAATACTAGGAGGAGACTTTAACACCCCACTCTCAGCAACGGACAGATCATCAAAACAGAAAATTAAAAAGGAAACACATGTCTCGAATAATACATTAGATGAGATGGATCTCATTGATATCTTCATGACATTTCATCCAAATGCAGAAGAATATACCTTCTTCTCAAGTGCACATGGAACATTCTACAGGATAGACTACATCTTGGGTCATAAATCAAACCTCAGTAAATTTAAGAAAATTGAAATTGTATCAAACATCTTCTCTGACCACAATGATATGAGACTAGATATTAATTACAAGAAAAAAAATCTGTAAAAAATACAAACACATGGAGATTAAACAACACATTTCTAAATAACCAACAGGTTACTGAAGAACTCAGAAGGGAAATAAAAAAATTTCTAGAAACAAATGTCAATGAAAACACAACAACTCAAAACCTATGGGATGCAGCAAAAGCAATCCTAAGAGGGAAGTTTATAGCAATACACTCTTACCTCAAGAAACAAGAAAAACATTGAATAGACAACCTAACTTTACACCTAAAACAACTGGAAAAAGAAGAATCAAAAATCCCAAAATTAGTAGAAGGAAAGAAATCATAAAGATCCTAGCAGAAATAAATGAAAAAGAAATGAAAGAAACAATAGTAAAGATTAATAAAACTAAAAGCTGGTTCTTCAAGAAAATAAACAAAATTGACAAACCTTTAGCCAGACTTATCAGGAAAAAAAGAGAGAAGAATCAAATCAACAAAATTAGAAATAAAAAAGGAGAGGTTGCAACAGACGCTATAGAAATACAAAAGAATTATAAAAGACTATTATGAACAACTATATGGCAATAAAATGAATAACCGGAAGAAATAGACAGGTCCTTAGAAAAGTTCAATCTTCCAAGACTGAATCAGGAGGAAATAGAAATTATGAACAATTCAATTACAAGCACTGAAATTGAAGCTGTGATAAAAATATCTCCCCAAAAAACAAAAGCCCAGGACCAGATGGCTTCACAGCACAATTCTATCAAACATTTAGAGAAGAGCTAATGCCTATCCTTCTAAAACTTTCTTAAAAAACTGCAGAGGAAGGAACATTTCCAAACTCATTCTACAAGCCCACCATCACCCTGATAGCAAACCAGACAAAGGCAACATACACACACACAAAGCTACATCCAATATCACTGATGTACATAAATGCAAAAGTCCTCAACAAAATTTTAGCAAACAGAATTCAGCAACACATCAAAAAGCTTATACATCGTGATCAAGTTGAGTTTATTCCAGGAATACAAGGATCCTTTGATATACACAAATCAATCAATGTGATACACTATATTAACAAATTGAAAGATAAAAACCATATAATAATCTCAATAGATGCAGAAAGAGCCTTTGACAAAACTCATCACCCATGTATGATTAAAACTCTTCAAAAAATGGGCATAGAAGGAACCTTCTTCAACATAGTAAAGGCCATACATGATAAGCCTACAGCAAACATTATTCTCAATGGTGAGAAACTGAAAACATTCCCCCTAAGAAAAGGAACAAGACAAGGGTGTCCACTTTCACCACTATTATTCAACATTGTTCTGGAAGCCCTAGCTATAGCAATCAGAGAAGAAAAAGTAGTAAAAAGAATCCACATCAGAAAAGAAGTAAAGCTGTCACTGTTTGCAGATAACATGATACTGTATGTAGAAAACCCTAAAGATAGTATAAGAAAATTACTAAAGCTAATCAGTGAATTTAGCAAAGTTTCAGAATACAAAATCAAAACACAGAAATCATTTGCATTTCTGTACACTAACAGTGAAAATTCATTAAGAGAAATTAAGGAATCAATCCCATTCACCATTACAACAAAAAGAATTAATATCTAGGAATAAACTTACCTAAGAAGAAAAAGAACTGTACACAGAAAATTATAAGACACTGATGAAAGAAATCAAAGATAGCATAAACAGATGGAGAGATTTCCCATATTCCTGGGTAGGAACAATCAATATTGTGAAAATGACTATACTTCCAAATTCAATCTACAGATTCAATATGATCCTTATCAAATTATCAATGACATTTTTCACAGAATTAGAACAAAAATTTCACAATTCATATGGAAACACAAAAGACCCCAAATAGCCAAAGCAGTCTTGAGAAAGAAGAATGAAGCTGGAGGAATCAATCTTCCTGACTTCAGATTATACTGCAAAGCTACAGTCATCAAGACAGCATGGTACTGGCACAAAATAGATCATGGGAACAAGTTAGAAAGCCCAGAAATAAACCCATGCAACTACGGGTACCTTATTTTTGACAAAGGAGGCAAGAATATACAACGAGGCAAAGACAGTCTCTTCAATAAATGGCACTGGGAGAACTGGACAACTACATGTAAAAGAATGAATGTAGAAAACTTCCTAACACCATGTGCTGACCCTGACCCTTTGCAACTCCATGGATTGAAGCCCAACAGGCTCCTCTGTCCACACAAAGATAAACTCTAAGTGGATTAAAGACCTAAATCTAAGACCAGAAACTATAAAGCTCTTAGAGGAAAACATAGGCGGAACACTTAATGACATAAATCAAAGCAAGATCCTCTATGACCCACCTCCTAAAGTAACAGAATTAAAAACAAAAGCAAACAAGTATGACCTGATTACACTTAAAAAGCTTTTGCACAGCAAAGGAAACTATAAGCAAGGTGAAAAAACAAGTCTCAGAATGGGAGAAGATAACAGCAAATGAAACAACTGACAAAGGATTAATTTCCAAAATATACAAGCAGCTCATACAACTCAATGACAGAAAAGCTAACAACCCAATCAAAAAGTGGGGAAAAGACCTAAACAGACATTTCTCCAAAGAGGACAAACAGATGGCTAACAAACACATAAAAGATGCTCAACATCACTCATTATTAGAGAAACGCAAATCAAAACCACAATGAAATATCATGGTACACCAGTTAGAATGGCCATCATCAGAAAGTCTGCTGCTGCTGCTGCTGCTGCGTTGCTTCAGTTGTGTTCGATTCTGTGCGACCCTATAGAAGACGGCCCACCAGGCTCCCCCATCCCTGGGATTCTCCAGGCAAGAACACTGGAGTGGGTTGCCATTTCCTTCTCCAATGCATGAAGGTAAAAGTGAAAGTGAAGTCGTTCAGTCGTGTCCAACTTCGCGAGCCCATGGACTGCAGCCCACCAGGCTCCTCTGTCCATGGGATTTTCCAGGCAAGAGTACTGGAGTCGGGTGCCATCACCTTCTCCGTCAGAAAGTCTACAAACAATAAATGCTGGAGAGAGTGTAGAGAAAAGGGAATGCTCTTGGACTATTGGTGGGAATGTAAATTGATACGGCCATGGAAGATGGTATGGAGATTGCTTATAAAAAACTAGGAATAATACCACCATATGACCCAGCAATCTCACTCCTAAGCATATATCCTGAGGAAACCAAAGTTAAAAAAGACACATATACCCCATTGTTCATTGCAGTACTATTGACAGTAGCTAGAATATGGAAGCAGCCTAGATGTCCATTGACAGATGAATGGAAAAAGAAGCTGTGGTACGTATACATAATAGAATATTACTCAGCCATAAAATGGAGAAGGCAATGGCACCCCACTCCAATACTCTTGCCTGGAAAATCCCATGGATAGAGGAGCCTAGTAGGCTGCGGTCCATGGGGTCTCAAAGAGTCGGACACGACTGAGCGACTTCACTTTCACTTTTCATTTTTATGCATCGGAGAAGGAAATGGCAACCCACTCCAGTGTTCTTGCCTGGAGAATCCCAGGGACAGGGGAGCCTGGTGGACTGCCGTCTATGGGGTCGCACAGAGTCGGATATGATTGAAGTCACTTAGCAGCAGCAGCAGCCATAAAAGGAACACATTTGAGTCACTTCTGATGAGATGAACCTAGAACTTAT
Source organism: Aepyceros melampus (assembly GCA_006408695.1). Taxonomy (NCBI): domain Eukaryota; kingdom Metazoa; phylum Chordata; class Mammalia; order Artiodactyla; family Bovidae; genus Aepyceros; species Aepyceros melampus. The sequence goes on from SJXQ01001310.1 coordinate 192,330, forward strand.
TATACAGAGTGAAGTAAGTCAGAAAACGAAATATAAATAACATATTCTAATGTACATATACAGAATCTAGAAAAATGGTTCTGAAGAATTTATTTCCAGGGCAGCAATGAAGAAACAGACATAGAGAATAGACTTATGGACATGGGGAGAGGGAAGAAGAGGGTGAGATGTATGGAAAGAGTAACATGGAAACTTACATTACCATATGTAAAATAGATAGCCAACAGGAATTCGCTGTATCACTCAGGAAATTCACACAGGGGCTATGTATCAACCTAGAGGGATGGGATGGGGAGGGAGATGAGAGGGAGGTTCAAAATGGAGGGGATGCATGTATGGCTATGGCTCTTGAGAGTCCCTTGGACTGCAAGGAGATCCAATCAGTCCATTCTGAAGGAGATCAGCCCTGGGATTTCTTTGGAAGGAATGATGCTAAAGCTGAAACTTCAGTACTTTGGCCATCTCATACAAATAGTTGACTCATTGGAAAAGACTCTGATGCTGGGAGAGATTGAGGGCAGGAGGAGAAGGGGATGGCAGAGGATGAGATGGCTGGATGGCATCACTGACTCGATGGACGCAAGTCTGGGTCAACTCTGGGAGGTGGTGATGGACAGGGAGGCCTGGCGTGCTGCGTTCATGCGGTCACAGAGTCGTACAAGACTGAGTGACTGAACTGAACTGATGGCTGATTCATGTGGAGGTTTGACAGAAAACAACAAAATTCTGTAAAAAAAAAATTATCCTTCAATAAAAAAAAACTAAAAAAAAGAAGTTATAAATGTATGAATATTCCCACTATTCCCCATCCCTCCCCACCACATATACCCACACACCTCTTTCTGTTAAGTAAGTAGAAAAGGATTTCTCTCAGAGGGTTTTTATTTCAGAATCAGGAGGAATTGCTGAACTTGTGGGCAAAGGACCTGTAGCTAAGGGAGGGGAAGAAATTTTGAAGGGAGCTCTGAGGATGTTAGTGAGATTCACTTTCATGAGTTGGATAAAAAATGGCAACCAACTCCAGTGTTCTTGCCTGGATAATAATCCCAGGGACGGGGGAGCCTGGTGGGCTGTCATCTATGGTGTCACACAGAGTCGGACACGACTGAAGCGACTTAGCAGCAGCAGCTCACTAATGAAAACCAAGGCTTTAACATAAGGTAACAAAAAGAAGAGGCAGTGAGAGCAACCAAAACTAGATTCGGTCTCTGGGAGCAAGTAAGATTGGAAGCTAAGGTTTTAGTTGTACAGACAAGCAAGTATATGGTCAAGAATGTTTGGACATGTATTTAATGTTTTAGAGAGACCATATTTTAGGAAGAAAGACAAGATTTAACAAGGTTTTCATGAATTTTTACTAGTAGCACGTCAATCTTTTACATTGAATAGTATGAACAAATAGTATTTTTTAAAGACTTGGAAGATGGAATGTAGAATTTCTACCATTTAAAATAACCTTGATAAAGTTCTGCAAACTTAGAAAACCAGCATAATCATCAAAATAATCTATTTTTTAATGTTATGATGTCACTGCTTTGTATTAAAGAAAGAAAATGGATTTCTTCTTATATCAGCTTCCCTATTTTGGGCTATGAAATAATTTATTAAGTCCTATATTCAGGTATATTAAATTTAACAAGTACACTTGCTTTTAGCTATCAATTTTCTTGCAGTGCTTTACCAAAGGTACCAAGAAGAAAGTTTTAAACCCACTTGTTTCTGAAGTAATATAAAATTTTCTCTTAAAACTCTGGCAATATCTGTTACGATTCCACTTTAGAACTAGAAGCAACAACTGTAATATAATCAAAGGAAATGAATAACTTAAAAAAATTTACAGTGTAAAAATAACTTTAAAGTGGAGTAGGAAGCCCTGGAGGGAGGACTCTTGAGCACATAACACTTGTTGCAGCCTGTGTAACCAGTAAGAAGAAAGATGAGAATTATTTTAAGAAAGTCTGTTTGTATAGAATTCTTTCTATAAAATTCTGTCAACTTTTTCTTCATGATGATAAAAATGTTACTTTGTTCTGGTCCAAGGGAGGACTTTTTTTCACATGGAAATTTCATCCCCTGATTTTAAGAAACAGAGGGGCCTTCCTACCCCAGCAATAATGCACTAACCACTGATTGCAGCCAGTAAAAAACTGCTATAACCTGGAGCTCTTGTTTTTCTCCAGAGAACTTTCATTATTCAAAACAACCTGCCCTGGGACTTCCCTAGTGGTTGAGCACCTACGACTCTGAGCTCCCAATGCAGGGGGGCTAGAGTTTGATCCTGTGTTAGAGAACTAGATTTCCCATACCACAGTTAAAGACCCTGCATGCCCATGACGGAAGATCCTATGAGTTGTAACTAAGACCCAGCACAGCTAAATAAATAAAATAAAAAGAAACTCCCCTCAGTTTCCTTCTAAAGCCTAACAAAAGTTGTCCTTCCCTTTGTCTCTGAGGAATTGTCTAAGATTCCTCATTGTGTACAATTCCACTATTGATGACCTGTCCCAAATTGCAATACTCTGCCATTCCAGAATAAACCCATTTGCTGGTAAAGAAACAAGATACTTTATTTTTGAGGTGGACAAGAATAACTTTATACTAATATTAAATTTAATGATACATAAACCACAACTATTGCTCTACATTGTTTTATTTTTTTCTCTAATTACATGACTTAGTCTTAAATTAATGACAATGAATAATATGTCAATAGAAATGTGTACAATTTACTGCTTAAACTCAGACCCCAAGATAGATAGAGTTAATCAGTGTAAGAAGTTACAAGTCAATTAAATTCTTTTTCTGTGTTGTCTTATGTAGAAATCAAAGAATAAATGATTCAAAGAAAACACAAAACCTTGATGTGTAGGATTGAATATCAAAATATATCCAAATAGAAAGGAAACAGGACTGATGCACGGGGATAATACAGAGAGAAGGTGTGGGGCAGGAGGGGCGAGGTGGGGGTCGGGATTGGGAGTTCATGTATACTCGTGGCTGATTCATGTTAATGTATAGCAAAATGAATACAGTATTGTAAAGCAAAACAACTAAAAAATAAAAATTAATTTAAAAAAAAAAGGAATCTGAGTAAAAAGGAAGCTTCATAACAAACATTTGTCTCTTGATTCAGTTAAAAACATGTCCAGAGAAGATATCTAAAATCATTTTGTGTGTGAATGTTTGCTTTTGTTAAACAAATGAGTTAACTGAGGCTTCAGTTCTACAACAACCAAAATGAAATTTTGTGGGAGAAAGAACATCATGTTATTATTTTAGATCACTGATTAATCAGCTTCTTTGACCGTTAAACTGTCCAATGATTTAGTCTGAAATTCTATATCCCCTTGTTCAAACTCTAGAGAGAATATATGTGATGACTTTCAACCTAATTCATGACAATAACACCAACTTTTCCATAACTAAGTTTCCCTATATCAAAGGCCGGGATCATATTTCTTGTTTTGTGACAAGAAGAAGAAACTTAATAGGAAATATTTACAGTCCTTCACAATGAGATTTCAGTTTCATAAACCACCTTGAAGGATAACCATAAAAAAAAAAAGGGAGAGTAATGACATACGAATGGCTAACAAACACATGAAAAGATGCTCAACATCACTCATTATCAGAGAAATGCAAATCAAAACCACAATGAGGTACCATTTCACACCAGTCAGAATGGCTGTGATCCAAAAGTCAACAAGCAATAAATGCTGGAGAGGGTGTGGAGAAAAGGGAACCCTCTTACACTGTTGGTGGGAATGCAAATTAGTACAGCCACTATGGAGAACAGTGTGGAGATTCCTTAAAAAATTGCAAATAGAACTGCCTTATGATCCAGCGATCCCACTGCTGGGCATACACACCAAGGAAACCAGAATTGAAAGAGACACGTGTACCCCAATGTTCATTGCGGCACTGTTTATAATAGCCAGGACATGGAAGCAACCTAGATGTCCATCAGCAGATGAATGGATAAGAAAGCTGTGGTACATATACACAATGGAGTATTACTCAGCTATTAAAAAGAATACATTTGAATCAGTTCTAATGAGGTGGATGACGCTGGAGCCGATTATACAGAGTGAAGTAAGCCAGAAAGAAAAACACCAATACAGTATACTTACACATATATATGGAATTTAGAATGATGGTAATGATAAACCTGTACGCAAGACAGCAAAAGAGACACAGATGTATAGAACGGCCTTTTGGACTCTGTGGGAGAGGGAGAGGGTGGGATGGGTTGGCAGAGTGGCAGTGTAACATGTGTGATATCATAAGTGAAACGAATCGCCAGTCCAGGTTTGATGCAGGATGCAGGATGCTTGGGACTGATGCACGGGGATAATCCAGAGAGAGGGTGTGGGGCGGGAGGGGGGAGGTGGGGGTCGGGATTGGGAATTCATGTACACTCGTGGCTGAATCATGTCGATGTGTAGCGAAACAAATACAGTATTGTAAAGCAAAACAAACCAAAAAATAAAAATTAATTTAAGAAAAAAAAAAGGGAATGAAGGTTTGATCCTGAGTTTCTGATGCTCAACTCACACTGGCCACATATTTTCTAGTCCATAACACATAATAACAGTCACAAGAAAATTTTCAATAACCCCTCATTTGCAGAGTATATTGACAATTACAGATCCTTTTCCTATGTTATTTTTCCTGAAGAGCCCTCCCTATGGCACAGGCATCTTTGGTAATGTTTTATGATGGGGCAAAGGCAGGATCAGCACCCAGCCAGCCCTTCTGCTCCTGGGGTGTTAAAAAAATGATTCCTTCTTACTGTATGAATCAGCATTACCAAACTATCATCCCCCAATACCTCACATTTCCTCACACTGCTGAGACCCCTGACCAGGCTGCACACAAGTGGGCTGCCTGCCCATGGACTAACAAGTTAGAAAATGATCTCGTCCCTGTCCTATCTTGCAGAGACATCCTCTGAGGCACGGTCAGCCCACTCAGTCAGCCTAGTGGAAGGTGGCAAAGGCAGGATCAGCACCCAGCCAGCCCTTCTGCTCCTGGGGTGTTAAAAAAATGATTCCTTCTTACTGTATGAATCAGCATTACCAAACTATCATCCCCCAATACCTCACATTTCCTCACACTGCTGAGACCCCTGACCAGGCTGCACACAAGTGGGCTGCCTGCCCATGGACTAACAAGTTAGAAAATGATCTCGTCCCTGTCCTATCTTGCAGAGACATCCTCTGAGGCACGGTCAGCCCACTCAGTCAGCCTAGTGGAAGGGCAGCAATCCTGTAGCCCTGTGCAACAACCTTCTCTGCCTGCATTCTGATTTGCCCTGTTTATATATTTTACATGATACACATGACCTAACGCTCCATCTGAATTAACAAGATCATTATATTTTTGCAATTTTTCCAAGATAAATCTGAAACAATTAGGAGAGAGACATTAAAAGAATGCACTATGTCCACATAGCTCGATGTTGTGAAAATGTAGGTTTAATTTTAACAGGACACAGCAGCGGTTTTCAAAGGGACTATGTCAGAAGACGTTTTGGGTTGTCAAAGCTGGGGAAGGTAAGGTCCTACAGGGATACTTTTAAACGTTTGGCACTCCATATATTTAACAGCCCCCTCCCCTCACAACAAAAATCTGTCTGGGCCAAAATGTTAACAATGTACGGCCAAGAAGCTCTGGGTTATTGGAACACCTGTTTGTTAATACTGGCTTTCCACCTGATCCCTAGAGAATCTCAGGTAACTTAGAAGTACATTCAAACTTCAAACACCAGGAGACCAAATAATCAGTCTTAACATTACTAAAGCATTTCTTTGTTTTATACTTTAAAACAGCAAGACAAATGAGTTTAAAAAAAGGCTCACTCCAGCAATTTCAGTTAAAAAGTAGTCCAATGCTATATCATTTTCAGTCGTTATACATTATACAACTGCAATATCTATAATGGGAATTGTTATAGAATAATTATCCTGGGACACAACAAGACAATCAGCCAACATGGAAAAAGTCACTTTTTCATCTAATTATGAAAACAGGGAAATTGAGTATTATAGTCTAGAAATATTTTTCAACAGTGCAAGTTGAATCAAAAGAGGCATTTTAGATAAGGCGATAACTAGAGAAATCAATTTGTCTGGGTACCCAATTCCTGTTAATTGAGGTTTTCAATTAGTTTCTATGACAGTCAATCCACAAATTTTATCTTTGTATACCTGAAAATGATAGTGTAAAGAAAGCTCTTAAAATACTATTCAGGAGCAAATATCCTACCTTTGAAGGTATATGGGACTCTTTCCAAAGATTTTCAAAATTTGGATAAATTCATTGCAAAATCTTTTATTATTGTCACTTTTAATAATGCATTATTAAAGACTTGAAATACTTTTTCTTTCCTATTTCAGAATTACATAGTTTACAAAAACAAGAATTACAGACTAGACTGCAATACTGTAAAATATGATGTTTTAAATAAAAGGATACATGGGAAAGTCCATACTTCATAAATATTCCAAATAGTTAGCAAAATACACTTATGAGAAAATAGGTTTTTTCATATACTTACTTTTTCTGTAAGATTTATTTTTATAGTACAATAGATAAAAATAAATCTTAAAATTCTGTGAAGAATGGAAAAATATACTACTATTTTCTGAAAGATGTGACTGTTTATTTTTTATACATTTTAAAGAAATTTTAAACTTTAAATTTTAAAGAAATGAAGATTTCTGGCTTTAAATGACTTAGCACAGGTAACAGTTATGTGGTAACTAACAGAACTGCATGAAGTCTTCTTTTCCTTAATCTTAACAGTTACTACTTCTTGTTTTTTCAATCAAACAATCTATTACTTGAAAAGATGTTTCCTTGTTTTTCAGATTAAAACAAAAAACAGAAATGCATTAAACCAAATCTACTCTATAAAGTCTGCAGCTTTTGCTTGATTATCATATGAAGCCCATACTGCATAGCATGTTTATGACATTTTCCAGAATATAGTTTCAATTACAATGTTATGACTACTGAAATTGGCATTGGGGAAGCTGCATGCAAATATGAATAATTTTTGGAATGTACAAATTTATTTAAATATCTTACTGTAAGAGAAGCACTGCTTTGTAATCAGAGTTTGATAAACCAAGAGATTCCCTCAAATGTTATGTCTTTTTGTAACTCTGATTCTATTGGAATTTGGTTTCTCCTCTCTAATCTCTCCCCAACTCTACTTTGCCCTCACCTGTATTTTTTTCCCATTTTAATGGCTAAATGGCTCAGGAAGAGTACTGATCATCTTGACCAAGATACCAGAAGAAGACAATTTTAACACAGAGAATCATTTAACTTAATAGACCTCCAATGATTCTGAAATAGCACACATATAAAAATATTTTGGTTGAAAATATTTATTTTCTTTCCAGTTAAACAGAGTAATAATAGTTTTTATGAAGACATGGACAGTATGCACTCTTTTTCCAAAGAAGACACGATCTTTTTCCTAATTTAAACCAGTGTTTCTCAAATACACTATTGCTATTTGGGACCAAGTAATTTTTTTTTTTTTTTTTTTGTGCTGTGAGGTGTTGTCCTATATAATGTAGGATATTTAGCAGCATCTCTGGCCTCTATTCATTAAACTTCAGTTGTATCTCCCAGGAAATGATAATCAATAAAAATGCCTCCAGACACTGCCTAGTATTCTCTGGGTAGCAAAATCACCCAGTTGAGAACCTTGGGTTTAAATAGCTATATCTGGATGCAAATATATTCATCATTAAAAGGAAGAAGAGGAGAGAGCAAGGGGGAGGAGGGGGAGAGTGAACATAGAGAGAAAGTTCTTAGCACAAGTACACTGCAGACTTGTGTATACTGCTTTCATTTTTTGCAGGGGGAGGGGTTATGCTGTACTGCATGGGATGCAGAACTTTCCTGACCAGGGATCTAACCCATGTCCCTGCACTGAGTCTACTATAAAAAAAATAATAATATTTTAGGTGCTTTTCTTGTCTTATACAATATCAGTTTTATCATCTCTAAGGAATCAGCCCTCAGAATACCTTGAAAGTAAAAGTCACTTAGTTATGTCCAACTCCTTGTGACCCATGGACTATAGCCCACCAGACTCTTCTACTCAGGGAACTCTTCAGGAAAGGATATTGGAGTGAGTTGCCATTCCAGTCTCCAGGGGATCTTCCTGCTGCAGGGATCAAACTCAGGCCTCCTGCATTGCAGGCAGATTCTATACTGTATGAACCAACAGGGAAGCCCTCTGAGCCACCAGTCCTTTAAGCAGTGACAATAATGGTCTAGGTTAAAAGTAGTAAAGTGTTTATAAACTATTCAATATCCCAACAAAACATGTTTCTATTAATAGATAACAGTTTAAAACTGCTTTAACACAACTATCTACTTGGCTCCTACAATCTAAGTAAATGAGTCTCTGCTGCTGCTATTGCTAAGTCACTTCAGTCGTGTCCGACTCTGTGCGACCCCATAGACGGCAGCCCACCAGGCTCCCCCATCCCTGGGATTCTCCAGACAAGAACACTGGAGTGGGTTGCCATTTCCTTCTCCAATGCATGAAAGTGAAAAGTAAAAGTGAAGTCACTCAGTTGTGTCCAACTCTCCACGACCCCGTGGACTGCAGCCCACCAGGTTCCTCCATCCATGGGATTTTCCAGGCAAGAGTACTGGAGTGGGGTGCCATCGCCTTCTCTGAAAGCTAAACTAAACACTCTCCAGCAAGGATATTACATTTGTAGAACATGCCCAGAGTGTGCATATATGAGATATTAACCCATCTGTGCATTTCTCATATAGGATAAAATCTGCAAACTTTAATTTCAGGCAATTTGCATCAATATAGTGATTTAAGTTCATACTCTCAGTGAACTAGTAGGATCATTTTAGAAACTCAACTTTGAAAAATATTATTTTTACCTGGAGAAGAGATGGACTGTTTAAGTTCCAAATAACCCACACTAATAATTATAAACTAACTAGGCATTTTATAAATATCAATATACAAATTAATTATTTCCAAACATAGATGTTGAATGCCTACTACATGTCAGTACTCTAAGCATTTGTTGATAATTCATTAAACAAATGGAGAAGGCAATGGTACCCCACTCCAATACTCTTGCCTGGAAAATACCATGGACAGAGGAGCCAGGTGGGCTGCAGTCCATGGGGTCGTACAGAGTTGGACACGACTGAAGTGACTTAGCAGTAGCAGTAGCAGCAGCATTAAACAAAAACAACAAAAACGGTCTTTGTGGAATTCACTGTATAATTATACCTATTGAGTTCTTCTCAGCTATTTCATTTCCCTCATAAAGAAAATGTAAGCTACAGAAATGCAGATGACACCACGCTTATGGCAGAAAGTGAAGAGGAACTAAAAACCTCTTGATGAAAGTGAAAGAAGAGAGTGAAAAAATTGGCTTAAAGCTCAACATTCAAAAAACAAAGATCATAACATCTGGTCCCATTGCTTCATGGCAAATAGGGGGGGGAATAATGGAAACAGAGACAAACTTTATTGGGGGGGAAGTCTCCAAAATCACTGCAGATGATGATTGCAGCCATGAAGTTAACAGACACTAGTCCTTGGAAGAAAAGCTATGACCAATGTAGAGAGCAGATTAAAAAGCAGAGACATTACTTTGCCAACAAAAGTCCATCTAGTCAAAGCTATGGTTTTTCCAGTAGTTATATGTATGGATGTGATAGTTGGACTATAAAGATAGCTGAGAACTGAAGAATTGATGCTTTTGAATGGTGGTCTTGAAGAAGACTCTTGAGAGTCCCTTGGACTGAAGTGAGATCAAACCAGTCAATCCTAAAGGAAATTAGTCCTGAATATTCATTGGAAGGATTGATACTGAAGCTGAAACTCCAATACTTTGGCCACCTGATGTGAAGAACTGATTCATTTGCAAAGACTCTGATGCTGGGAAAGATTGAAGCCAGGAGAAGAAGGGGATGACAGAGGATGAGATGGTTATATCATATCACTGACTTGATGGCATGAATTTGAGAAAGCTCTGGGTATTGCTGATGGCAGAGAAGCCTGGCATACTGCAGTTCATGGGGTTGCATAGTCAGACATGACTGAGCAACTGAACTAAACTGAAGCTACAGAAAAAAAAAAATGGCCACAGAGATCTTCTTTTACACAAAAATATGTATGAGAGATCTTAAAATAATTCCTATTTTATAATATGCCTAATTTAAAAATATACACTTAATCATCCATTCTAGATTTAAAAGAAAAAAGCCTTCTTAAGTGAATGATGCAAAGAAATAGAGGAAAATATTAAAATGGAATGACTAGAGATCTCTTCAAGAAAATTAGACATGCCAAGGGAGCATTTCACACAAAGCTGAGCACAATAAAGGACAGAAATGGCATGGACCTAACAGAAGCAGAAGAGATAAAGAAAAGGTGGCAAGAATACACAGAAGAATTGTACAAAAAAGATCGTAATGACCCAGATAACCACAATGGTGCAGTCACTCATGTAGAGCCAGACATCCTGGAGTGTGAAGTCAAGTGGGCCTTAGGAAGCATTAATAAAAACAAAGCTAATGGAGGTGATGGGATTCCAGCTCAGCTATTTAAAATACCAAAAGATGATGCTATGAAAGTGCTACAATCAATATGCCAGCAAATTTGGAAAACTGAGCAGTGGGCACAGGACTGGAAACTGTCAGTTTTCATTCCAATCTCAAAAAAAGGCAAGGCCAAAACTGTTCAAATTACTGCACAATGAAACATATGCAGGATAAGCAGCAAGTTAGAACTGGACTTGGAACAACAGATTGGTTCAAAATTGGGAAAGGAATATATCAAGGCTCTTTTCCCAATTTTGTCATTCTGTTTATTTAACTCATATGCAGAGTACACCATGCAAAATGCTGGGCTAGATGACTCATAAACTGGAATCAAGATTACCAGGAGAAATATCAATAATCTCAGATATGCAGATGATACTACTATAAAGGCAGAAAGTGAAGAGGAACTAAAGAGCTTCTTGATGAAGGTGAAGAGGAGAGTAAAAAATTGGCTTAAAACTCAACATTCAGAAAACTAAGATCATGACATCTGATCTCATCACTTTATGGAAAATAAATGGGGAAAAGGGGGGAAACATTGACAGATTTCATTTTTGGGGTCTCCAAAATCACTGCAGATGGTGAGTGCAGCCACCAAATTTAAAGACACTTGCTCCTTGGAAGAAAAGCTATGACAAACCTAGATGGTGTATTAAAAAGTAGACATCACTTTGCCAACAAAAGTCCATCTTGTTAAAGCTATGTTTTTTTTCCAATAGTCATGTACAGATGTGAGAGTTGAACCATAAAGAAGGCTGAGCACCAAAAAATTGATGCTTTTAAACTGTGGTGCTGGAGAAGACTCTTGAGAATCGCTTGGGCAATAAGGAGATTAAACCAGTCAATCCAAAGAACATCAAACCTGAATATACATTGAAATTACTCATGCTGAAGCTCCAACACTTTGGTCACCTGATGCAAAGAGGTGACTCATTGGAAAGACCCTGATGCTGGGAAAGATTGGTGGCAAGAGGAGAAGGGGATGACAGAGGATGAGATGGTTGGATGGCATCACTGATTCAACCGACATGAGTTTCAGCAAACTCAGGGAGAGAGTAAAGGACAGGAAAGCCTAGTATTGTGCAGTTCACGGGGTCTCAAAGAGTAGGACATGACTCAGTTACTGAACAACAACAATCCATCCTAGAGCTTCTATCAAAGGAATTTTTTAAGCCTAGAGCTTTATTCCCAGGGTTAGTTTTGAAACAACTCAATAAATCCCAAAATCCAAAGCAATCTTAAATTGAATTGTTGCAGGTAAGGAAGGAACACAAAAAAGGCAATGAGCTGAATTTTCCTTAGTGTTTTTCTTGGATAAGTTAATTAAGGCTGATGAACTTATCTTTCATTCATCCCTTCAACAAGTATTTATTAAATGCCTCTTTTGTAGCTATTTTAAATAATATTGATGATAAAGAATAGATTTTTCTACAACCATCTACCAAGATGAAAGACGTACAAAGTAAAAAAAAAAAAAAAAAGAAAGAAAAGAAAAATATCCACTCAAGATACATGAAATAACTGTATCACATTCTTCAAACAACTACAATTCAGGAAGCTGAAAAGAAAGAGTAAGTGTTTTGGAGCACTACTGGATACATCTACAAACTGGCAAGTATACAAAGTAAAAAGCCTATACTTTTAACACAAGCCCAAGAAGGAGTATCTTTCAAATTTTGGTACAAATAATGTGGTACTGGTATAACTGAGTCTATCTTGGAATATTTCTAATGCCTGAAAGAAGGCTTTTTTCCTGTGGAAATTCTATTTCTTGGAGGTGGAGTGCAGTCCATAAATGCATGAATTCTTTATTCTACCAACTTGATCAAGTTGTTTAATGCTTAGTTCTACACCATTTTCTCTAAACTACAGTGTAAGTACTAGATGCATCTCCATTCGCGTGATTTTTACCAAAAAAAAAAAAAAAAATCTACCACATGGCAAGCATGAGCTCTTTGGAAGGAGGCTGACATATCTGTAATCCTTCCCAGTAAGAAGTTTTCCAGGTATCTTCAATGTTACTTGTTTTATTTGTTACCATTCTACTTGTTTCCCTATAGCTATTTCTCAGTTATCTCAGGCTGACTAGCCAAGTCGATTTCTTCAGTACTGCACCAATGAACACTTGCTAGTTATCCAAGGAAATAATTTCCTTCTCAGGAGGTAACCTACTTTTTGTATCCTAATTTCTTGCACCTCATGGAAGCAACCACTTCTGCTCTCAAGATACTGCAACTAAATGAACATATTATTTCATGTAACGTCTGTTTTGTTATGTCCTCCTTCAAAATATCATATTATCCTAAGTCTGAAGGATTTGGATTTCCTTTCCTATTCCTCTGGTTTTAATCACACTATTCCATAAATCTAGTATGCTTTCTCCCATGTTTTTCTCCAGTTATTCGAAAACAAATTTCAGTCCTACTTCTCAACTGAAATCCCTTTTCTGTTAGTCTTCCATAGTCACCCAATTTTCATGTACCTTCATCTGAATTGCTTTTGTACGTATCATGCAACAAATACTTAATGAGGTACTGCGACCAGGTTCTCTGATAGATGCTTAATAAATAAACTTGATGAATCATTATAACATTGTTTCTGCAATTATTTAAAAATGTACATATTAAAAATCTTGTTAGTATTTGATCTCTCTAGTGTATATCTTTGCATCAGCTGTTTAAGGTAAACACTTTGATGTTTAAGAATCATGCACTATATAACTTCATTGCATTTTCTCATAATTTTGTTCCCAAGTACATGTTTGAAATGCTTAAAAAATGGAAATTTGATATGTAAGTTTTATCTAATGTAGGAAAAAAAATCAAGTTTTAGAATTAGACTGTTTCTAAATCAAAATATAATTTTGTAAACCAAAATTAAAAATGACCTATTTAGATTAGATCTCCCCAGATTCTGTTTCCAAAAATGTTCTGTCTTTAGCCACAAAATTTCTGATTATATATTAAAGTGTGAAGATTTCAAAAAGTTTCTCTCATGAGTGAATAAAAGAGATGCTTCTTGAGTAACAGCAAAAAAAGAAATGTGCTGGGAGGAACTTCCAATCTCTGATGAAGACCCAGTACCTCCCTATACCCACTGCCCAGGAGGACCACTGCTGTCAGACCACTTAAGTGGTTTATGCTAACCAACCAAAGAAAACTTTATTTCCAATCACCCCTCCACCATGCCTTGCATTGACATTTAGTTCTGTCTCAATTAAATGAAATCTCATTAATATTGCTTTAGATTTACTTATATATTTATTAACATCTTTGCTTACGTGGTGGCTCAGATGGTAAAGACTCTGACTGCAATGCAGGAGACCTGAGTTTGATCCCTGGGTTGGGAAAATCCCCTGGAGAAGGACATGGAAACCCACTCCAGTATCTTTGCATGGAGAATCCCATGTACTGAGGAACCTGGTAGGCTACAGTACATGGGGTCACAAAATGTAAGATACAACTGAGCAACTTTCACTCACGAACACACTATTTCTCCTCATCTTAGTACTGCTATTTGAGATCTTTTCCTTTCCGTTTAAAATACAATCATTATAAATTTTCTTTTGTGAAGGCCAACTGGCTACAACATTTTTCCATCTGGATTTAAATGCAAATCTCTGTACACTGTAAACATATCAGAAAAGAGTGGTACTCAGAAATAGATGAAGATTGATCAATTTTACCTGACAGAAGATCTTTCTCCCCATCTCTGCAAAGAGCTACTGTCTAAGACCAAGAGGGCTATGAAAATCCTCTTGTATCACTTCTTTTATAAACAATGACCAATAATGATGGCCAAAGCTTTTCAAATGCATCTTCCTTTTAAGCTTCATCACCATATTTTCATTCAATTGTGACAGAAAATGACTAGTCACAATTGATCACTCAACCTTATGCTTCAGAATTGCAATTGCCATAAACTTTTCATAATATAAACCTTAACCTGTTTCTTATTTAATGGGAGAACATGCCCGGATGAAATGTAAACCTATGCCTAGTCAAAAACCCTTTAAAACAATACTCTCTTTAATCAATTATAGAAGGTATATGATTTCTACCTATTTGAATAAGCATCTCAAAGCTGCCAAAAAAAAAAGGAAGAAAAATTCAATTTACATATCTCCCTAAGAGCTGGTTTCTAAACGTTTTTCTCCTCTTGCTTTAATGAATAGAGTACATCATGCCCAGTGAGCACAGAATTCTTCTTTTTGCTGCTGGTTCAGCAGTTAGCATCGTCTCGGAGTTCATCCCTGAAGTGTCCCAGCCAGAAAAACTTCAGCCTACACAGTTCAGCAGACACTGCAGAAGATTTTAATTCAGGGTGACATTCATTCTTCTTTTGTTTTATGAAAGTGGACTGTAAGAAACCACTCAAAATTTGGGGGTAGAGACAGAAGTGGGGACAAGGTATATCTCACGATGAAATCTTAATAGATCCACTGAATCATGAAACAAAATGCACTGTGTATCCTTAGCATCTAACTTAGCACATTTAATCATAAATGTCTGAATGTTATCACACATACATTAATCATAATTATGGGTAAGGATCACCTTTCAGATAATCTGCTAAGTTTGAGAAGTACACACAATGAGGCAGATTGGTAAATACCTTCTTTTGAAACTGTCGTCATTTAATGTTGACTATATGCAAATTGATAGCTTATCTTTGATTCAGAGAATACTGTTTTCCAGATGCACTATCAAGTTATTTGATATTATCTCTAGTTATCACACTAGCTTATCAAGGTAGGCCTTCCTATCCCATAGGATAAATGAGAAATTCAAGGATATGCTGCATTTCTAAGATTCCTACTTGTATCTACCAGCTGCTAAATTCACCATCGGGAATCATGGCTAGAAGGGAGAAGTTCTCAGGTACCAGTTCCATCTCTTCCATGGCTCTAGTTGTCCTGGGACAAACTGGGACCAGTACTACAGTATTATTCCTTTTACTCTCCAGTCTGGAGGTGATAGTGCCTTTCCAATGCTGCTAATCTCTATATTACTTCACAGTCTACTGTTAACTTTTAAATTCTTCCAACAGCTATGTAAAAACTTCCTGCCTTAAATTCCTTTTGTTTAAATACAGTGATTTTTACAATACAGCTTGGGGTCAGCTGAAATCTAGGGTGCAAAAGAAGGACCAGAAGATAAGGCTGAAGAAATATATAGAGGGGCCAAATATCTGCTTTGCTAAGGCACTTATAATTCATCAACTATGTTTATGCAAGAGACTGAATATTCAATTTGTACTTTTTAAAGATAGTAATAGAGTTTTGCTGACTAAACACAGTATGTATCAGGACAGGTTAGCAAAAGTGGCAAAAAACAGTCTCAGGTCATTACCTTAACATTCTTAAAGTGTTATTATGAGAAGAACTTAGAATCTGTTTAGATGGGCAGAAGTTGGTAGATTCTAGAAGTTAGCTGAGAGTGAGAGTAATTTGAAGTTGGTGAGTGTTTTGGGTAAGGCGAAAGAAAAGGAATATTCTAGAATTATTTCAGAAGCATGGTTTGGATCACTCTACAGATCATGACAAATTACATAAAATAGGCAGAAGGAATAGTAGGTTAGAGTAGGAAAAAAAATGATAAATCCAGATTTGGACATGAGCTTCATATGCCTGTGGGGAATACATATGAAGTGTGTAGGAGACAGTCAGAAATATATGCCTAGATTTCAGGGGAGAGGAAAAGTAGGTGGTTGCTAAAGTGAGTAGGATGACTCAAAAGGATAGTAAAATAGGAAAAGCACAGCAGGAGATGGAAGCCCAGGAAAGAAGGAGAACTTGTGAGCTGCTGCAGCGAGAGTGAGAAAGTTGGTGAAGCAGAATTTGCAGATGAGCATAGGGCTTAAGGCAATTCAGGAGAAAGTACAGTATAATAGAGAGAAACCAGCAATTAAATACTTTAAAGAGATGAACATCCATTGTAAATAAAAGATAAAGTTACTGTGTCTAACCTTTTTTTTTCCCTCCCTCCAAGAAACTGGTTATGACAGAAGGACATTTCCTGGAGGGTAAAGATTCTCTTATATTGAAGGCATAACTCAATAGTAAGTCTCATATTTTCATCTTTAACCCAGATTCTATAAAAATAACTGAGAATAAATATGAATGTTCAAGATACTTGGTGGTTTGAAGTATTTTCTATGTGTGTTACTCTTGAATAAATGCCAAAGTTTTTAGTACAGACCATGAGAAAAGCAGAGGAAAAGGATGGCATATTGTTGGGGCCATCATCACTTGGCCAAAGACAAACTATTCAAAAGTAAGATCAATGAACCCTTTCAAAACTACTGCTCCTTCCAATTCATTCTCTGCGTTTAAGAAGATATTTAGTCTGGAGTCATTCTCTCCAGAGCCAGAAAAGCCAGCTTAATCTAAGCTGATAGAAAAATAAGATGTAGCAATAGTCTGCTGTGGTTAGTGTGTGTGTGTGCTAAGTTGCTTCAGTCATGTCTGCCTTTTTGTGACCCTAAGGACTATAGCCTGCCAGGCTCCTCTGTCCATGGAATTCTCCAGGCAAGAATGTTGGAGTGTATTGCCATGCCCTTGTCCGGGGATCATCCTGTCCCAGGGATCAAACTTGCATCTCTTACATCTCCTGCATTGTAGGTGGGCTCTTCACCACTAGTGCTACCTGGAAAGCCGTGTGGTTAGTGTATACAGTATCTATACAAAGCAAATGTAAAAGAAAACTTAATGTTAAGTGTGTTATTTTCCTCAATTATAAGAGGAGAAACTATCTGTATTTTGTGTCTCAAACTCACTTTTAAAAAATTAAAGTAATGAAAATTAATTTTTAGCCAATAATTATTGCACAACACACTGACAGACCAGTTGCCTCAACATCACACATTAAGGTAATCACTTATTAGAAATAACTTTTTCCTGAACACAGGAAACAGTCCTTTGAGAAGACTATTTCTACTTTATAACATTCCTCCTCATACTCTTTCCTTTGGAGAAGGAAATGGCAACACACTCCAGTACTCTTGCCTGGAAAATCCAGTGGACGGAGGAGCCTGGTGGGCTGCAGTCCATGGGGTCACAAAGAGTTGGACATGACTGAATGACTTCACTTTCAGTTTTCTGCATTGGAGAAGGAAATGGCAACCCACTCTAGTGCTCTTGCCTGGAGAATCCCAGGGATGGGGTAGCGCAGAGTCGCACACGACTGAAGCGACTTGGTAGGCAGAGTGACTAACACACACATACTCTTTGTTTAGTGTCATACTGAGGCTCATGTATAAGTAGATATAAATGGCTGAACTTCTTCAATTTAGAGTTGACTTATTTCTCCTTTTTTTGTATTGTACTCTGTAGAGGAGAGATTGTCTAAGGGTTTTGATAAAGTTGTTCTTATATAGTTATATAACTGTATAGTTATATAGTCATGTCTAACTCTTTGTGACCCCATGGACTGTGGCCTGCCAGGCTCCTCTGTTCATGGGATTTCCCAGGCAAGAATACTGGAGCAGGTTGCTATTTCCTTCTCCAGGGGATTTTCCCAACCCAGGGATCAAATCCGTATCTCCCGTGTCTCTTACAAAGGCAGAACAGTTCTTTACCACTGAGCCCCTGGGAGGCCCATGGCAAAATTACCAGGACACAACTGCTGTTTGTAGTCCTGATACATAAAATAGCAGTACAGCAGCATCCAGATTCAGAATTTCAGTTATTTCTTAAGAAAGCTTAGCTAAAGTCTGACTCACAGAGCTGGACAGCAGTGTATGCTCAACACATATCTAGCTGAAAAAGCTCCAAGGGAACCAACACTAATCAAGTTCTTCAGATAACCAGTATACACAATACAGTTCAGTCGCGCAGTCGTGTCCGACTCTTTGCGACCCCATGAATCACAGCACGCCAGGCCTCCCTGTCCATCACCAACTCCCGGAGTTCACTCAGACTCACGTCCATTGAGTCTGTGATGCCATCCAGCCATCTCATCCTCGGTCGTCCCTTTCTCCTCCTGCCCCCAATCCCTCCCAGCATCAGGGTCTTTTCCAATGAGTCAACTCTTCGCATAAGGTGCCCAAAGTACTGGAGCTTCAGTTTTAGCATCATTCCTTCCAAAGAAATCCCAGGGTTGATCTCCCTCAGAATGGACTGGTTGGATCTCCTTGCAGTCCAAGGGACTCTCAAGAGTCTTCTCCAACACCACAGTTCAAAAGCATCAATTCTTCTGCGCTCAGCCTTCTTCACAGTCCAACTCTCACATCCATACATGACCACAGGAAAAACCATAGCCTTGACTAGACGGACCTTAGTCGGCAAAGTAATGTCTCTGCTTTTGAATATACTATCTAGGTTGGTCATAACTTTTCTTCCAAGGAGTAAGCGCCTTTTAATTTCATGGCTGCAGTCACCATCTGCAGTGATTTTGGAGCCCTCTATTTGTAAGGCCTCCCCAGACAGCCATTTTGCCTTTTTGCATTTCTTTTCCATGGGGATGGTCTTGATCCCTATCTCCTGTACAATGTCACGAACCTCATTCCATAATTCATCAGGCACTCTATCTATCAGATCTAGACCTTTAAATCTATTTCTCACTTCCACTGTATAATCATAAGGGATTTGATTTAGGTCATACCTGAATGGTCTAGTGGCGTTGCCCACTTTCTTCAATTTAACAATACAGATTACACAATTGTCTTTAACACTTACAAAGGCATGACATAAAGAAATAGTTAAAAAATACACACATACACATACACAATTGAGTGCAAGTGAACTTGTAAAGAGATATCTTGGCTTGTCTCATTTAGTCACTAAACTGGAAGCTCTGAGGCCAAGGTTCCTGCATGTGGTAGCTGTGCCTCCTCATGATCCTGCTATGACTCAGTTCCTGATAGCTAATAAATGTCTTGAGGTGATATGTTGGTGCAGGCAGGTGTTCCTTAGCCTGACCCTGAAACTGACTGTAATTTCTTTAGAATCTGATGAGGAAGCAAGGACAAGATCAAGGTCAAGGGCCTTCACTTTCATTCTCAACTGTAGTTTCAGAAAAATAGGATTCAGAAAAAAATGGACAGAAAATAAGGAAGGTGAAGTGAGCCTGTGCAATCACAAAAATAAAGCTCCAAATGGCTTTTGTGTCCCATATTCATCTCAGAATTGTAAAGATAAAACACTAAGATAAATACATTTGAACACTCAGAAACCTATTTCTTCTCAAATCCAAACTAGTTACTAAAACTTTGCATGGTGTATTTTTCACATTCTCCTTATAAGTAATTGATATCAGGTTGGATTCTCTGCAGAGGGTTAAGTATTTCCTTCTTAAAAAAAAAAAAAATTGCCAATCTAATTATTGTCCAAGGCAATCAATTTTCCACTACTTCAATCATCCATTAGAGTCTTGAACTCTTTCTGATTACAAGCATTCTAAAATAATCTAATGATAATAATAACCTCCCCCACCCCACCCACTCTCTTTTATGGAACAACTCACGCAAAGGATTAAAGACAAAAGTATCTTTGATATATTCTATAAATAGTAAGAAGGCAAATAGACTTGAGGAAAAAAGCAGTTGTGGGGTGGGATCAGCAATTAGAGATGAGGCCAGACAAACAGTGAGGGGCCAGATTATACAAGTTTCATATGTCACTGAGGGGCTTTAGACTTTATTTTGAATATAATGAAAAGAAACTCATGGGTTAGGTTTACATTAAAACAGTGATATGTCCTGATATTATCTGAAAGTTTTAAATGGTCACCTGTTGACTTTGAAGAGTATGATATGACAGTGATGAAATAAGGGAAACCAGTTATATGACTATTTTAGTCATCAGAGTATAAGATAATTGCTAGACATATAGGTAAAGCTAGTGAAAAGTGATAGGGTTTTGGATATATTTTAAATGTATAGCTAATAATATATCCTGATGGATTCATTATGGGGGACTAAAAAGAAAGAGATCTAGCCAATAGTTTTTCTGTGAGAAACTAAGACTTGTCACCAACTGAGAAGGAAAAACCTATAGGTTTAACAGTTTTGAAGAATAGGGAATATGTTGGGCATGTGATTTTGAGATATCTGTTAGACATCCAAGCGGAACTTTCAATAAAGCAGTTATATGTACATTTATGGAGTTAGAGGCGGAGAAGGCAACAGCACCCCATTCCAGTACTCTTGCCTGGAAAATCCCATGGACGGAGGAGCCTGGAAGGCTGCAGTCCATGGGGTCCCTGAGGGTCGGACACGACTGAGTGACTTCACTTTCACTTTTCACTTTCTTGCATAGGAGAAGGAAATGGCAACCCACTCCAGTGTTGCCTGGAGAATCCCAGGGACAGGGGAGCCTGGTGGGCTGCTGTCTATGGGGTCACACAGAGTCGGACATGACTGAAGTGACTTTGCATAGCATAGCATAGCATAGCTTGGAGTTAGAGAACTGGAAAAAAAAATGGGAGTCATTGGTACATAGATGATAGTAAAGCCATGAGACTAAATGAAATCACAGAGTATAGTTAAATAGAGAAGAAGTCCAAGGACAAAGGTGGTTTTAGGAGAATAGGGGAACAGTAAATCAGATGGAAAAGGAGCAAGAAGTGAGCTAAGGATAACAACAGTGTGTGATGGTATCCTGAAAGACAAGTGAAGAATGTGTACCAAAAGGAAGTGATCAGTTATGTCAGAAATTGCTGATGGAGAATTTAAGAGGACAGTTTTTAAGCTGACCAACGGGTATATTCTTACAGATGTTGTTGATGACCTTGATGACAGCAGTTTCATTGTAAGCCATGAGACTAAATGAAATCACAGAGTATAGTTAAATAGAGAAGAAGTCCAAGGACAAAGGTGGTTTTAGGAGAATAGGGGAACAGTAAATCAGATGGAAAAGGAGCAAGAAGTGAGCTAAGGATAACAACAGTGTGTGATGGTATCCTGAAAGACAAGTGAAGAATGTGTACCAAAAGGAAGTGATCAGTTATGTCAGAAATTGCTGATGGAGAATTTAAGAGGACAGTTTTTAAGCTGACCAACGGGTATATTCTTACAGATGTTGTTGATGACCTTGATGACAGCAGTTTCATTGGAGTGACAGAAGTGAAAGTGTGATTATACTGTGTTAAATAGAGAAGGAGAGTAGGAGAAATGGAGACAATGAACAGAAGGAAAATAAAGAAAAAGCACAAAAGATACCAGGGAAAGTACAGTTAGAAAAAATACATGTATATATTAAGATGGAAGATATAGTATGCATGTTTATGAAATGGAAAAGGTTAAGAAAAGACTGGTGTGAACCGAGGAAACCAGAATTGAAAGAGACACATGTACCCTAATGTTCATCGCGGCACTGTTTATAATAGCCAGGACATGGAAGCAAGCTAGATGTCCATCAGCAGATGAATGGATAAGAAAGCTGTGGTACATATACACAATGGAGTATTACTCAGCTATTAAAAAGAATACATTTGAATCAGTACTAATGAGGTGGATGAAGCTGGAGCCAATTATACAGTGTGAAGTAACCCAGAAAGAAAAACACCAATACAGTATACTTACACGTATATATGGAATTTAGAAAGATGGTAATGATAAACCTGTACACAAGACAGCAAAAGAGACACAGATGTATAGAACAGCCTTTTGGACTCTGTGGGAGAGGGAGAGGCTGGGATGAGTTGGCAGAGTGGCAGTGTAACATGTATGATATCATAAGTGAAACGAATCACCGGTCTAGGTTCAATGCAGGATGCAGGATGCTTGGGACTGATGCACGGGGATAATCCAGAGAGAAGGTGTGGGGCAGAGGGGGGAGGTGGGGGTCGGGATTGGGAGTTCATGTATACTCGTGGCTGATTCATGTCAATGTATAGCAAAACGAATACAGTATTGTAAAGCAAAACAAACTAAAAAATAAAAATTAATTAAAAAAAAAAAAGACTGGTGTGGGAGAGGGGAGAGCTGGAACAATGTGCTTGATTAGCTCAGAACAGATGAGATCTGGTATTAGCTTCAGATAGGACTATGAGTGGGTCACTTACAGTAACAAGTCAGAAGGTGAGTGTGTAAGTGCAGATGCCAAAAAGTAGGTATCTCTAGTGATGGGAGTCCGTGCATTTTTTCCTGATTAATTCAGTGCTTTCAGCTATGTATAAAGTCAAATCACTAATTGTGAGTGAGGATGGCTAAGAAAATGCTACTTTGAGAGAGATAACAAGATGTGAAACAGATTTCAAGGACAGTAAATTGACTAGAAATGTATAATGCAACTGGCTGATAACATCAAGGCAAAACTGCGGTTTATGGTCATGAATTTAAAGTGAAATCAGTCAGCATAGTTATTTGTTTTCTTCCAGCCAGGTTCAGTTACACAGGTGGAGGGACAAACAGGAATAAAAGTTGGATATAATTAGGGTTGTGACTTTGCCAGTAGAATATGTGGGAACAAGAGGATGGCTAGGGGGTTGAGGTACCATATAGTGAAGTGATTAAATGATAGACTATGGTACTGAAGACAAATAAAGAGGAACGTGAACACATTAAGAATGTCTACTAAATCTGGGGAAATCTGGGAGTATAAATGGGTATAATGTCCTGGTGGTTTGCAGGGGTGGAAATACTAGAGGTAATAAGAGGTACTAGAGGTGATAAACTAGAAACTAGGAGGTAGTGGGCACAGAGGGCTTCAAAGAACTGAGATGATGAAAGACTTGCCATGATTACCAATGGCACAGTCTAGATGCTAAAGAATGCTGATTGGTGTGCATTGGTGAGGTTAGATAGAGTAATAAAAAGTTATTAAATTTGCCTAAAAGTATATAGAACTTGCCAAGAATTAAGACGAAGTAGTATTAGTGAGACAGAGACACAGTCAAGGAGAAACGGAGGAAGTGACCTGGGTTTCAGTAGATGATAACAAATAAAGAGTAGTGGACAAAATAATCTGATGGCATTAGCTATAAAGCTGAATAATTTTAGGGATAGATGAAGAATTGTTTGCATGCAGCAGTAAAGAGGATGAAGAAAATTGACCCCAACTTTAGGGCCAGTGGTAGGAGAACAGTTAGGGAAAATCTATTTTCATTTGAGAGGTCTACAAGGTAATCAGGGCAGGCCAGATGTTCTTTGCCAAGAAGCTGTTGAGATCTGTGAAAGATTAAGTTGAGTATGTAGGGAGTTCTGCACACAGTCGACTGTGAATTATAGAGGGCACAGTGGAAAACTGAAAAAAAAAAAAGACAAAATGAGAGCCTTTGTGATGATTACAGTTCCGTGGTGATGAGTGGAAATGAAAGAACATACTAATATGGGTACTGGAATAAGTATTGGCAGATTAAAGACAGAGAAAGTGAGGGGAAGAATGGATTTCTGACACTCTAATTTAATTCCTAATGAATGGTATAGAAGGCACAGGGTAGGAGCTACAGAAATTCAGGCCAAAGACTTTTCTTGAAAATGTTAGCAACGTGAGATTCATTTTCCCTAAATTTGGAGTAGTGAGAATTCTGAAGTCAATAGGATCATTGGGCAAGACCGAAAATGAAGTTATCTCAGCCAATAAATCCTTACTTAAGTCATTTAAAGATATTACAGTCAATAGAAAATGAAAGAGGCCTGAAGTATACAACTTGAATTTTTTTTCCAATGGATTCCTCAGCCATTTCTGACCTTTTTTTTTTTTTTTTTAAGGTGTGATTCAAGTAAAAAAAAAAAAAAAAAAAACTTCTTCTGATCATACTCCTACAAGTGCTGGTTATATTTGTAACCGATCCATAACAGTATTCCTCTGAGAAACCTGGGCTCCAGGTGTAATTGTAGTCTCTCTAAAGGCAATGATTAATAATAATAATAATAAAATTTTCAAAATGAAAAATAATTTTAAAAGATAAAGGCAATGATGTATTTTATCAGTTAAATTACTTGGTAATCAGTTATATTCACATCCAATGATGGGAATCCCTACAGGATATGAACCATCTGAATATCTTTATAGTTCAGCATAATGACTGGCCTATATTGGATTTTTAGCAAATATTTATCCAAGATGTAAATAAAACTACATTTCCAAAAACTGAGTCTATGAAAAAGAACATGAAACTAGCATTAATACTCAACTCTGAAAAAAAAAAAACAAACAAACAAACAAGAAAACAACCTTAAGTAATAGCTGATCCATGAAACAGTCTTTGAGCATGCTTTCATATAAAACAAGTACTTTTATATAATGTTTTCATATATCTTTCTTTCCTAGCCCCTCTTTTGAAAGACATCATATTACCTTCCTCACACCTAACTTTAGTTCCTTTTCACATAGTTTTCATCACCTAACTGTGAAGGTGATAAAAGGATATTGGAGTAAATAATTCTTTGTGTTCATACAAAATAGTTGACATGAAGTCAACCTTAAATATGCTCTATCAGACTATTATTTTCTTTACATAGCCAAGATTAACCTTCTGCATGCACAACACAAACGTGTAATGTTCATTTTATTCTATTCTCCTGTGCTTTGTCTGTTCACCTCACTGCAACTCCTCAGTCTTAGCTTTATCAGGTTTAATATCTGTTTTAATAAGTTTGTATGAATCAATATTTCCCTACAAAGCCTTCATTTAGACATTATTTCATTTGCAGCTCCTTGTCTAGTCTATCAATTGTGATTGAATTAATAGAACCTAGTCTGCTCTGTATGAATAAATTAGATCTTTACAGAGGTACATGTAAACTAATTATAGTCATTGCTTTTGTTCAGATGCTCAGTTGTGTCTGACTCTGCAGCACATCAAGTATCCCTGTCCTTCACTATTTCCCGGAGTTTGCTCAAACTCATGTCCATTGAGTCAATGATGTCATCCAACAATCTCATCCTCTGTCATCCCCTTCTCTTCCTGCCTTAAATCTTTCCCAGCATCAGGGTCTTTTCCAGTAGCCACCTCTTTATATCAGGTAGCTAAAGTGTTGGAGCTTCAGCATCAGTATTTCCAATGAATACTTAGGGTTGATTTCCTTATAATCAATTGGTTTGATCTCCTTGCTGTCTAAGGAATTCTTAAGAGTCTTCTCTAGCACCACAGTTCAAAAATATCAATTCTTTGGTGCTCAGTCTTTACAGCCCTACTTTCACATCTGTAATGTAATATTTTGGAAATATTTATACAGGCTTTGGGAAATATTTCTCACAGAAAATATTACATGTCCAAAATAAATAAATAAAGGACAACTAAAAATTTAAAAACTATTGAAGGATAAAGGAAATATGCATTGGTGAACTAAATAAACTTTGGGAGAAAAATACAACAAGCAAAGAGAAAAAAAAAAATCAAGAAATATAGTTTAGCTCAGAACCAAACAAAAATAACCTGATGCAATAAAGATTGTCTCAATATCTAGATTTAAAAAGAAAGAGTGCTATTTCTTCCATAGAGATTATTTAATTATTTCTATTTGAGCAAAAAGATATGTCAACAATTTAAAAATCCAATCTATTTTTGTGCAACTTCTGCCCCATGCTTTTTTTAAATTAATTTTTATTGGAGCATGTTTGATTTACAATGTTGTTAGTTTCAGGTATACAGCAAAGTGAATCAGTTATATATATATATATATATATATATATATTTTTTTTTTTTTTACTCTTTTTCACATTATTTCCCCATATTGGTCATTACAGAGTATTGAGCAGAGTTTTCTGTGCTATATAGCAGGTTCTTATTAGTTATGTATCTTATATGTGGCTCACATGGTAAAGAATTCACCTTTAATGCTGGACACCTGGGTTTGATCCCTGGGTTGGGAAGATCTCGTGGAGAAGGGCATGGTAACTCACTCCAGTATTCTTGCCTAGGTAGGAGAATCTCCATGGTCAGTGGAGCCTAGTCGGCTCAAGTCCATGGGGTCGCAAAGAGTCAGACACAACTGAGTGACTAAGCACACATCTTAGATGTATATATAGTATGTATCTCAATCCCGATCTCCCATTTTTTTCCCTGATTTTGGGGGTTGTGAAATCCAGTGCAATGTATAAACTAGAAATATAGCAATTCTAGTTTGGGAGATAATGCTGAATGTAATTCAGTAGCATTT
Organism: Aepyceros melampus; assembly: GCA_006408695.1. Taxonomy (NCBI): domain Eukaryota; kingdom Metazoa; phylum Chordata; class Mammalia; order Artiodactyla; family Bovidae; genus Aepyceros; species Aepyceros melampus. The sequence goes on from SJXQ01001310.1 coordinate 218,988, forward strand.
GATATCAAATTCAGGGTCCTAAAAGACATAAACTTTTAATACTGGGAAAGTCACATTATCTTTGCTGGTTAACCCACACAGAACTTCCTAATGCAGACTGACATGGTGAAAGATACTTTTAGTTTCATCCCAAAGAGTTCCCCAGCTCCTTACCAGACCATTCAAAAGAGAAGCTCACCACCACACTGATGTGGATTTACCCAATGAGAAGAATGCTTGAGTTATGTTCATAGAGAATTTGATAAAACTGAATTTCCTTCAAGGAAAAAAAAATTTTTTTCCTTGACATTTCTTGACACATAGAATTCTTCATCTTGCTGTTTGCTTACACAGACATCAGGGTTTTAATTTCAGAATTGAGATGGGCCTCAAGTGATACTATATATATATACTCCCTTCATCCCTTCCATTTTCCTCCCTTTCTTTATACACAAATAAGAACTACCCAATATGCTATTTTGACTGTGAATTTTTATTAAGATCTGTTCTAGTGCCTATATAATGCCTGCTTACTCTAAAGTCATGGGGTAAAAATGGCTTCCTTAATTGGGATCTCACAGATAAGAATGTATTGGGGGATATAAAAAATGGCACAAGTAACCACCAGATAGCATTTGGAATTTGAAGAGAAAGTAATTAGACCCTTCAAAACAAAAGTCAAAAACATTAATACAGCTGAGGTATATTTAGTTACTTGGAGACTATGATAGTCTTTCTAAAGCAAAGTGAAGCAAAAAGAAATTTACTGTCAAGGAGAGAATGAGAAGGCAAAGCAGTTTAATATAATTTGACATTCTCAAAATATTATACAAAATTTTATATATGATGACAAAACATATAGTAAAAAAAAGAAATGATGAAATAAGATTGGCCGATCAGAGATAATAGAATAATAGAAAAGTTTTTGAAATTCAGATAGCTAATAAATTTCAAGTTTAAGCCTAAACTCAAAGAAATAAAATTGTAAAAGCTAAAAAAAGTTTAAGATGCAGGGACAGTATAAAGGGAAGAGAAAAAATTGTATAAGAAAGGAAAAAATATTGAGAGAACGGGAGGGAGAGAGTACCTTTCTTCTATAAACCTTTCTCCCATATCTGGAGTCTTTCTCAGGCTGCAGCCATTCCTTACTGACTCCTCAAGAACTATTCTCTATGAACATTCAGTCCAGATATTTGGAACTCACAGTACATCCTGACCCTTCTCCTATAGTTCCCAGGTATAGTGAGTAATTTTCTTAGTTTATACAATATTATATCTGGAATAAAAGGCTTGTTTAATATGTATAAACATCTTGGTTTCCTGGTTTTCAAAGCCTTAGCACCAGCTGAGGTCCTGCTCTTTTTCCTTTAGAACCTTCTTGTAGGTTATCAAACACAATACAACTGTGATAAGTGAAATAATAAATGGATATATGGAATATTGCCTGTCATATTAGTAAACAAAGGATGCCACAGTCATCGTAGATAGAAGCCAAGGTAAGCTGGTGAGCCCTGAGGGAATTCAGAAAGGAAAAGAATACCTGCCATCTAGCAGTCATCAAACTGTAGCCACTCCTTACAATGAGCCCTGAGGAAACTCAAGATGTGAAAATATAGGATAATGGCCCTAGATAGGTAAAATGCATATGAAAAGGCATGATTTCAATGAGTCCAGACTCTTGCATCTCCCTTAAATAGAAATGTACTAAATTCCTTAATTTGAGATTTTGGGTTTTCTTTAACAATAACTTTTTGTTCTTACTATCTGCCCTTTGTTTCAAAACTCCTATATATCCTAGTTGTCCCCCTTCCCCATCTTCTTAGAGCAGTTCTCTCAGGGTTACTTGAGATGCTGCCACCGAATAAAACATAACTCTCAACTTTCAAGCTGTGAATAATTTCTCAGCTGACAACTGAAACATTTATTTGGTGGTAATCAATTGTTCTATTAAATTATGTATAGCAAAAACTTTTAGTTGCTACCAAATATCCATTATCTGCTTCGTTCAGATCTAAGTTCACTGAAGCAATGTTTGCACAGTGGAAAAACTACATCTTTCAATCTTTTGTGCAGTTGAGGTTGGTTGTTAAAATTCTGGCCAATGACACAGAGATACAAATTCACAGATTAAGCTTCTGGAAAGTTCCTAAAGAAGGTGGTTGATTGGCTTGGTAGAAGTACCTTATTCTTCCTCTGCCTAGAATATAGATGTGACATTTGGAGCTGCAGCAATCATCTATGACTGCTGGCCTATCTTGAGGATTGTAGGCAAGTGGCACGATGGCAGAAGGGAAATGCAGGAGTCTGGGGTACAGATCAGGCATGCCCTGAACTCACCTTACCTACTATGGAACATCTACATCACTGGACAGTTTTTACAAGAGAAAATGAATCACCAACTTTCTCTACCAGATTTTTTAAAGATCTGTTTGTCACAGCCAAATTCAATTCCTAACTGACACAACAGGAGTGAGCAAGGCAACACTAAGTTTGCTGCTGCTGCTGCTGCTGCTGCTGCTAAGTCGCTTCAGTCGTGTCAGACTTTTTGCAACTCTGTAGATGGCAACCCACCAGGCTCCCCCGTCCCTGGCAAAAACACTGGAGTGGGTTGCCATTTCCTTCTCCAATGCATAAAAGTGAAAAGTGAAAGTGAAGCAGCTCAGTCGTGTCCTACTCTAAGCAACCCCATGGATTGTAGCCTACCAGGCTCCTCCTATGGGATTTTCCAGGCAAGAGTACTGGAGTAGCTTGCCATTGCCTTCTCCAAAACACTAAGTATACAAATATGTAAAAAAGAATGGAAAATGAAAAGAGAATCATAGGAGTCAGGAGCTAGATCATTCAATTACACTAGTCAAGACACACATTTGGTTTTGGGGGATGGATAGTTTCTAACTTTAGAGATTTTGAAAGTTTAAGGATATGTGGAGAGGTGTAAGAAAAACACAATTAACCACAGGAATACAGAATCTAAATCTAATGGAGAGGTAAAGCTAAAAACTGAAAGGGTGTAGGGAATTTTACAATATAATATCTAAGCATTTGCTCAGAGTGCAAACTGCTAAGTACTGATTGTGTTACTAAAAATGGTAGTTAGGATTTCTCTCCTGGAGGCTGTCCAAATTGGGAAGATAGCAATCAATCTAGACAAGTTTGGGTTCAAATCAGCCTAAAGGCAAATGGATGGACTGGATGACCTCTCAAAGTCCCTTTTGGCCCTATTATCTTACATTTCTGTTTCACACTGAGAAAAAGTTATTGCAGCTTCTCTATTTGTAGTTATAATCACTGAGGAGAACTTTGCATCCCTTTTGCATTTTGCAGATATTTCTAGTAAACAAGAAATAAAACTGATCAGAGCAAATTACTTTAGGTAGAATGCAGGAGTGAACCTTGTTGACAAAGAGCACACTGTTTCAGGTCAATATTTCCAGCATACAGTGAAGTACTACCCATCGTGAGTTATTCTGCACAGCCCCATGCAATTCTGCCCTTCATCATTCTGTTTCCTGTGTTTGTCTTCTCTGCCCAGTTGATTGTGTCCTTGATGGGAAATGATTTAGCTAGAAGTTAAATGTAATTTTGTGTGTGTGCTCAGTTGCTCAGTCATATCCAACTCTTTGTGACCCCATGGACTTTAGCCCACAAGGCTCCTCTGTCCATGGAATTGTCCAGGCAAGAATACTGGAGAGGGTTACCATTTCCTCCTCGAGGAGATCTTCCCCACCCAGGGACTGAACTCCTATCTCTTTTGTCTCATCTCTTGTGTTGGAAAGCACATTCTTTACCACTGCACCACCATAAGTTTGTTTAGTTGCTTGCAGTTTCTTAGGGGTATAAGACACATATGTAGTGGGGGAGGGGAAGATGAATTAAACTAAGACATATGTGCACTGAAAAGTTAACCTGAAAAGGTAAGTTATACTGTGTTACAACAGATTCCTAGGCTCTGATCACAAATATACTTGAAAGTGAAGTTGCTAGGTCCTGCCCAAATTCTCCTGGCCAGAATACTGGGGTGGGTAGCCGTTCCCTTCTCCAGGGTATCTTCCCAACTCAGGGATCAAAGCCAGGTCTCCCATACTGAAGGAGGATTCTTTACCAGCTGAGCCACCAGGGAAGCCCAAGAATACTGGAGTGGATAGCCTATCCCTTCTCCAGAGGATCTTCCTGACCCAGGAGTCAACGCGGGGTCTCCTGCATTACAGGTAGATTCTTTTCATTATGCCTAATTAGTTTAAATGAGTAGAATCCAAATCTGATTTATAAGAAGGGAAATGGATGTTATTTGGGAGTAGGACACAGAACTCAATTTGCCAGGATTCCCTGGTAGCTCAGTTGGTAAAGAATCCACTCCTGCAATACAGAAGACCCTGGTTTTTCTCCTGGGTTGAGAAGATCCGCTGGAGATGGGATAGGCTACCTACTCCAACATTCTTGGGCTTCCCTGGTGGCTCAGCTGGTAAAGAATCTGCCTGTAGTGTGGAAGGCCTGGGTTCAATACCTGGGTTGGGAAGATCCCCTGGAGAAGGGAGTGGCTACCCACTCCAGTATTCTGGCCAGGAGAATTCCATGGACTACACAGTTCATGGGGTCACAAAGTGTCAGACACAACTGAACAACTTTCCCTTTTTTTCACAGCACTCAAAGTAAGTATATGACTAGTAAAAACATTGTATTACACTGATTTTAACAAACAGGAACAAGTGGACCCACAACATAGGTGGAATGTATAAAGATATATGGTTTTTTTTACAATTTCCTAAAATAAGCTTTTCAACTAGATGTCCAATAGACACAGGCCAGGGAAATCTAATAGAATATATATTCACATGCTTATATTAATATTTCTATGTGTATTTATAGGTAATAAATTTATATATAATTTGTGTATAATATTTACATATTTTATAGAAACTACTTAGATATAAGAGCGTTTTTACATGCTAATTTATCTCTCCAAATTTCTTAGAGATATCTTAAGTAATATTTAATTTGCTAAGTAAAAATTAGACTATTTAGGTTCTCAGTGCTTCTGTTCTGAGAATATGGGATAAATCTCGAAGCTGTTTATTGAACTGTATAGATTTTTTCTTGGCACTCTTGGTTTCGCACCTATAGTGCGAATGAGAGCACATGGCAGGTTTCAGCTAATGGAACTGAAAGTGCACTTTGGGGCTTGTCCTTCCCATTGTCCTTGGATCTAACACTCAAGCTTGGCTCTAGTCACATTGACCTAATTCAGAAGAAGCCCTGTGATCAGAGTGATCTCATTTTGGTTGGCATATTATGGTTTCTACAACCACAGCAGGTTGCCTGCCCTGGTGTACAATCCCTTTTGTCATACAGAGGTCTCATTTGAAATGAAACTTCAAATCCCATGCTTTCTCTTAATCAAAAACTGATTGGGAAGCTAGAATGCAAATTCTCCACTAGTGCAAATAGAACAGGGTGGTATTTTTCCCTCACAAAGATTAATGTTTACTGAGTTTATTGTGTCACAACTCAAATATACAAATAGATGCAGAAAAGTCTGGAGAAACTTAAAATACAAATGCATATTTCTCTATATCTTCACATGAGTAAAGTATAAATAATAGTTACACTTGATTATGGACTGATTATGGGGAGTTCTGAAGTCACAATTCTCATGGCTATTTTGTTTCTCTGAATGTTGTTTTAAAATTCAAATATTCAGTTGTCATGATATCAATACCTATATAATTCCATGGAATAGAGTTTTCTATATAAGTGATAAGAATGGATCAAAGCAAAGGCAATTTAAATGGTTTATTCTGCAATTTTGAACAGATTAGAAATTCAGAATTGAAAATATTGGCTGTAAAATGTGAAAATCTCTTTCTATAGAATTCTGTAAGGGTTCTTAAAATTTCAGATTGAATTTAACACATCTCAAATCTTCTGTTTATTAGTTACTTCTCATGGAATGGCACAGTGTTGATTTTTACTTCAAAATGTAATCTTTCTCCACTGAATGACTTTGAAAAGTTTCTTCCTTGCCTTCCAGATTCCACTATGAAAGTCAAATTCTTAAAGAATTTTGGTTTTTCAAACTTTGTGCTTGTAATATTGCAAAACTACTTTAAAGAGTTAAAATGAACTTCTGCATTTCCTTTCCACATTCATCATCAAATGAAAGCACAAATTTTCTCAAGGGGATAGAGCTAAGAGTAAAATTGAAACATTCAATTCTTCAAACTTGTTACATAGTTTTTCTGCTTGTTGTTCACTCAGCACATTTTTTTTCCTGATCAATCAATTAATAAAACTGACAGGGAACAAATATTTAGTTCAAAATGGTTTTCAGTAGATTTTCTACAAGCCATCTTACTGCTTAAAGAACAGGTCAAAAAGGGACGCTGAAGCATAACAATTTCATGCATCTCTCTGAGTTGGTGTGTTAAGGTCCACTAGTCAAAACTGCAAATGAAAACTCAAGGTCACAGTATTTAAACTACTCTCAAACTGTGTGACTCCTGAGGATGCCATTTAACCTTAGCTACCTGCTTTAATTCCTTACTTTTTTAAGTATCAAGCTGCTTATGTCAAAAGCCAAATAATGAATTATAGGGGATTTGGCCTTAAATTTGAGGCTGAGTAGAGAACTGAGTGACAGTTTGTTGTAATTAATACTTTTAATAATACTGAAACAGTCATATACTTCCCAAAGTTAAGATACAAGAGGATAAAACTTAGGCATCAACTAAGGTAGTATTTTGGTAGCTTGCTAAAGATGGGATTTCAGTTGCTTAATGCAGTTGAGTACAGTTTCCCAGTAACTAACTCTTGTCTAAAAATAATTCACTTAATATGGCTCCCCATGTCATCTATTTTGACTTTCCCTTATATGAAATTCATCAGAATGACACATTAAAGAATAACACTTAACAAACCTTGTTTTGGAAACTGATCAATGTGAATGTATAGATGGCTGCATAGCTCAAAATTTATAAAAATGCATTTTAACCTTTGAAGAATAAGTTAGATAGCCATTAATACATATATGCAACAAGCTAGTCTCATATGTTTAACTGTAAAACAGCATTATATAGCATCCTTATAATATTGTTGAGAATATATCCTAGTGTCATTTTTCATAGTCTTTCTCTTTTCAGTTTTATGCAATGCATTTTAAGTGGGTCATACAACATCCCTGGGCTTCCCTGGTGGCACAGAGGTACAGAATCTACCTGCCAATTTAGGAGATGCCAGTTCGATCCCTATTTCAAAAAGATCCCTTGGAGAAGGAAATGGCAACCCACCCCAGTATTCTTGTCTGGTAAACCCCATGTACAGAGGAGCCCAGCAGGCTACAGTCCATGGAATCACAAAAGAGTCAGATACGACTTGGCAACTAAACAATAGCTATCACCATCTACTTATTCAAACAACTACTCCAGGTCTGGACCAAGTATTTCTTCATCTTTAAGTTCATCTCTCTCCGTTCACAACTCTATGCTTCAAACTTAGCAAAGAGCATAGAACTGTCTTGAGTGTACAATTATGTCTTACTTGTATCTCTGTCCATATAGTTCCTGAGTTTTGAAATGTTCTTCCTTCCCTCATTTGCCTACTCAACTCCTAGAGTGAGATGGAGATCGATTCTCTTCAGAAATTGTCCTGCATCCTTTAAAGCAGAATTAGATGCTCCTCAGTTTATTCTTCCTCAGACATGTTTACCTTCCTCCATTAAGATATGTGAATTCCATGAAGGCAGAAAATAGGATTTTCTATATCTCTAGGGTTTCAGTAAGCATCTGGAATACTGTCAATGCTCAATAAACATTTACTGAAGTTAATACATGAATTGAATATGGGGAAAGCTTTACTGTGTTTCTACTGGTACATTTAGAATACTACCCATTTTGACCTCATACCCTTATTGTTTCTTACAGACTATTCTTTGTTTTCTATCATATCAGGAAAAAGATAGTGAGGGAAAGATCCAGATAAATGATGAGTCCCAGTGTGCATGAATATTCATATAAATTAACAATTCCAAAATTGGTGGGGACTCTTAACAACTCTCTTCTGTGGGGGAGGATTACCGGGAGTGGAAAACCTGATTCTTTGACTTCCTATGGTTTCATAAGGGCTTCAATCTAAGAGGCTGTTATGTTTGAGACACAGGTATAATAGGAGTTCTTTGAGCCAAGGAGTAAAGCTGTCTGTCAAGCAACTGCCATTTCTTCTATAGATATTAAGCAAACAAAATAAATACTTTATTGTCACACCCAATACTTTATTGGGTGTGAGTTGTGGATCCATGTTTGACTTACATCTAATTCAATAGAATAAAATCATCTGAAACTAGAGTACAATTTAACGCCAACTGAAGGTCCATAATTCACCAGGATTATCACCACAGAAAAGATTTGGTCAAAAAATACTGAAATAGTTTGTTAGTTTGAAAATATTTGAAGAGAGATAGATACAGAATTTGAGATGATATTTTAATAAAGAATATATTTGTTTTAAGCTAGATCCTTCAATGTTAGATCATTTTAAGCTATTAAGTCTATGCACTATTACAAAAATAATACTAACATTAATCAAATATGTCAGTCAACTACAAAAGGATTCATTTCCTAAAAACAATCTTAGATTATACTGAACCAAATGACTTACTCATTTCCCCCCAGAGGTATCTAGTTAGCTAGTTAACTATCTCTAGAAGTCAACATATTCAAACAGCTGAAAGTTGAAATCCAATTTTCTTTAGCAGGATCAGTTTATAATTATATCTGATAAATCAGTGTTGAAAAGTGTCTTTCTAATTAAGCAGAATTTTAAAAACTAAAACTTTGAAAAATAAATATATGTACTTATGTGTGTATATATATATATATGTACCTATATACACACATGTGTGTACATATATGTGTACCTATGTATTTGTGTGTTTATACATATGTGTACACACATCTATATATAAATAATTAAATAGTCTGTACAAAGTATACTATCCTAATTTCATACAAGTGTCATTAATATATACAACAGTCTTGCAGAGGAATAATACACTTGTAGAAGATCTATACTTTCTAAGAACTGTTCCTTTGTTCAAAGAAGCATTCATGTGGCCCTGAAACCAACAAATGTTAAGGATCATAGCCTTTCACTGAACTAACTCAATTAATTAAGCTAAGCTCTTTGGAGGAAATGCTTACACTTAAGATAGATTTGTGACTATCTGATTACCTTAACACAAGCCAATGCAAAGAGAAGAATATAGCAGGATCTACTCTTAAGTCGTGGGCTTTCCTTGTGCCTCAGCTGGTAAAGAATCTGCCTGCAATGCAGGAGACCATTGTTTCATCCCTGGGTTGGGAAGTTCCCCTGGAGAAGGGAAAGGCTACCCACTCCAGTATTCTGGCCTAGAGAATTCTATGGATTATATAGTCCATGGGGTCGCAAAGAGTTGGACAGGACTGAGTGACTTTCCCTTTCACTCTTCAGTTGTAGGAGTTTTAGTAATCAAAAGTGGTCTGAGCAGACAAACCCAGGTCCTTCTGGCTAATTCCAGTTTGTTTGTTTTCTAGCTAAACCAATGTTTTAGATGACTGAGTACACACTGTGAAGTTTCCCTCCACATGTGTCAAGCTGACGGATACACTTTTCATAACACTGTTTGCAATTTTCACTCTTCTCCATACCTCTGTTATCGGATTCTGCATGCAGAAATTCTGTTCCGTATATAGCATGGTGAACTCATTTTAATTTAGAAAGAGACTGGCAATACTTTTCAACAGGAACTTTTAAAATGGAAATAGAAGAAGATTCATTCATACAGTAAAATGAAAGTAAAAACAACAAAATGCACCAAATGCATTTGTTTTCTTTATCAGATTCACTAACTTCATTCTTTCCTTCCTTTCTTTTCAGTTGTTTTTTTGTTACTCACTAAGTCATGTCCAGAGACATTACTTTGCCGACTAAGGTCCATCTAGTCAAGGCTATGGTTTTTCCAGTAGTCATGTATAGATGTGAGAGTTGGACTATGAAGAAGGCTGAGCACTGAAGAATTGATGCTTTTGAACTGTGGTGTTGGAGAAGACTCTTGAGAGTCCCTTGGACTGCAAGGAGTCCAACCAGTCAGGATTTCTTTGGAAGGAATGATGCTAAAGCTGAAGCTCCAGTACTTTGGCCACCTCACGCGAAGAGTTGACTCATTGGAAAAGACCCTGATGCTGGGAGGGATTGGGGGAAGGAGGAGAAGGGGTTGAGAGAGGATGAGATGGCTGGATGGCATCATGGACTCGATGGGCGTGAGTCTGAGTGAACTCTGGGAGTTGGTGATGGACAGGGAGGCCTGGCATGCTGCGATTCATGGGGTTGCAAAGAGTCGGACACGACTGAATGACTGAACTGAACTGAAGTCATGTCCGACTGTTTTGCAACCCACTGACTGTAGTCCATCAAGTTCCTCTGTCCATGGGACCAGGCAAGAATACTGGAGCAGGTTGCCATTTCCTTCTCCAGGGGATCTTCCCAACCCAGGGATTGAACTTGGGTCTCCTTCTTTGGCAGTTAGATTCTTTACTACTGAGCTACCAGGGAAGCTCCTTTTGGCAGCTACAAGCTATCCTTGTGTTGCTTGGAAGTCTATGCTGTAATGACTAATGAAGTATCACAACAAGATAAAATATGTCCTTTCTGGAAAAATGAGAGAATAGAGTCATGAATTTGTATTAAGAATTAATACCTAATTATTTTATTATGTTTATTAAATTTAATATTATCAAATCTATTAATTTTAATTAATTGGGCTAGATTAATTACTTGTTGGAATATTTAGAATATATGAGATTCACACAAGTTTTAAGGATGACTAATTTTCCTATGGTGATTCATTATAGATAATAAGGTTTGCCATTTATCCTGGTCCATTTTGAGAAAGTCTCTAGTTTGTAAATCACATTCAGGATTTGTTGGCATCTTCTCATAAGAATTTAGTTTTATGAAGAGCAATATGAAAGAAAACTAAATAAAATTTTAAATATAAGTTGGTATCTAAATTAAATACATTAAAATAAATACATTAGAATTACTAGAATTTAAAATAAATAGATTAGGTTAGATTGTGGGTAGAGAAATATGTAATTGCAATATAAGGAAATTTACATTCCAATCGGCAATTAAAATAATTAAATGGAATTTTTAAATTTCTTCATATGCATTATTTCAAGGAGTTAGATAATACTTAAGAGAATCTTATTCTTCTTTTGATTCCTGATCAAACACATTAAATGAATATACACTGAGAATCATGTAGGAACAGGTTTAGTATAGAAAGATCAGAAAAGAACAGTACATGTGTCTATGTATGCATACTTGTGTGTCTGGGCAGGGAGCTTTTCAGATGTCAGAGTTTCATTCCCTAATTAGTTTTAATAGACTCTTTACACACTTGATCCCCTTGAATTTAAAAGGACATTGAAATGTTTACTGGAAACCACCCACAATCACTTTTTCTAGGGCTACAGAAGATAGACTCCCTTTCACAGTGACCAGAAGAGTTCTCAGATTCCTTTAATAGAGTAAGAGCAGATAGGGCCACAGAGACTTATCAGTCCCATGAGCATTTAAATAAACAACCATTTTGCACTGCAAACGTAATCTAACCAGGATTGTGAATAAAAAGACGGTTTCTCTTCTTCACAGCTTTAAATATTAACAAAAGGAATTACCTTAAAGACGGCAAATATTAAAAGTGTTTTGATACACCTCAGTTCATTTGGTCTCTGTTAGTTGAATTTGTTCACTTCTTTATATGATTGTGAGGAATTTTGTGGAAATATCTTGTATTGAAGGGCTTCCCTGGTGTCTCAGGGGTAAAGAATCCACTTGGTAAAGAATCCACTTGCCAATGCAGTAATGTGGGTTTAATCCCTTGGTCAGGAATATCCCCTGGAGAAAGAAAGGGCAATCCACTCCAGTATTCTTGTCTGGGAGATCCCACAGATGGAGGAGTCTAGTGAGCCAGAGTCCAAAGTGTTGCAAAGAGTTGGGGCCACAAATTATTTGGCAACTAAGCAACAACATCCTGTATTGAGAGGCATCATACTGTATGTATATAATGTGTTTTCATTGTTCATGCAATTTAGATAGTGATATTACCATCCATATTAATACTATGTAGGAAGACATGAATTTTTTTAATACAATATGGTAATTTTGAACTTTCCTATTGTAAAATTTTTATAAGCACATTCCTACATACAGCTACACTGTATACAAAAGTCCATTTTTCTTTCTTTAAATGAAGCTAAATTATGGAAATTAAAACATCAGTGTTATAGAAAATCATTAATAATAGATATCTTTTCATTATCCTTACCAAGAAGAAATGGATTTTTCTAGGAAACCATTCAGAAAACAATTTAGTTGATACAAAAGCATTCCCAAGACCAAACTATCAGCTCCAAATTGTTAAACTTTTCTCCTTATTAATTTTCACAAGGGTCACAAATATATTACAAGTGTACTCAGGATCTTTCATGAGGAAAAGGAAACATATCCATCTTTGAATCATATCTTGCTGCTGCTGCTGCTAAGTCGTTTCAGTCATGTCAGACTCTGTGCGACACCATAGAAAGCAGCCCACCAGGCTCCCCCATCCCTGGGATTCTCCAGGCAAGAACACTGGAGTGGGTTGCCATTTCCTTCTCCAATGCATGAGAGTGAAAAGTGAAAGTGAAGTTGCTCAGTCGTGTCCGACTTTTTTTGACCCCATGGACTGCAGCCCACCAGGCTCCTCTGTCCATGGAATTCTCCAGGCAAGAGTACTGGAGTGGGTTGCCATTTCCTTCTCCAGAATATGTGCTCAGAATGCAACAAAAAGAAAACAATGGAGATATAAGTGATTTAGACAGAATTTTTCTACAAAGGAAAGCATTTCTAAAAATTAATGCAGTGTTTGAATTAATCTATTTCTTTATTTTATGTCTCTAGTAAGTGGAAAAGTCCTTAGAGACTTGACGTTAATTAGGTCCCTAGTTAACCCTTGAGAAAACATCTCTTCAGTGAGTGTGACTCAGAATCAGGAGGAAGGCTGAAGGTGGGAAAATATACTCAATTCTCATGCTGTATTTTTGCTTACAATCGATCACCTTTTCTAAACACAAACCACATATATGATAAAGCTGGTGCCCTTCTATCTGGTGATAGAGTCCAGGGCACTTACCTGAACAAGCAGACAAACACGTTTCTAATTTTCTTTTCTCAAGGCAGAAATATTTTGTTAAACCACTGACTCTGGAATCACAATATCATTCAGTCATCTTGATCCTACCATTCTGTGTCATTGTGCAAGGCCACAGAAATAGATGAAAATCCCTCTACTAAGGTAAATAATAGGTAGTGATCCAAATATACTTTCCCTTATTTCTAAGACCACCATAGGTCATGCATTATTTAGGCATTTTAGAATACTTTATTTGGTTAAATTTAGAAATATTAAAAAGGCCAAAGTGGTACAATCAATGCCCTACTGGCAAATTAAGAAATATATATATATATATATATATATATATAGAGAGAGAGAGAGAGAGAGAGCCACTGTGATAAAGATGTGAAACTTGAAACAGCTAGAAACTTGAATTAGAACAGGAAAAGATAGAAGTATAAGCAACTATGTCCTCTAAATTTCAATCTGAATTATATAGTACTTTTTCCAAGAATCAACATATTTAATGCCATTTTATTTTGTTTTAAGTTGATCCCTTGTTTTACTACATATATATATACATATATATATATATATATATATATATCCCTGTCTCTATTAAATCACAACTCTAGATTTTACTAGAGAACTCATTTATATTTTCATATGACCCATGTCATTGAAATATGATTAAGATATTCAAATATTAAGATATTCAAGATGATTTTCATTCTTTAAAGAAGCTTATCTTTAAAGAATCTCACACATGTCTATATGGAACTTTTGTTTTAAATATGATAAAAAACTTAAATTAAAACTAAGGAGGACAGAATTAGGTTCTAGAAAATACAGTTTATTTCTGAAAAGAAAATTAAATTCTAACTTCTAATATCTTGTAATTCACTAATTTACCTTCTATTTATATCCCTGTCTCTATTAAATCACAACTCTAGATTTTACTAGAGAACTCATTTATATTTTCATATGACCCATGTCATTGAAATATGATTAAGATATTCAAATATTAAGATATTCAAGATGATTTTCATTCTTTAAAGAAGCTTATCTTTAAAGAATCTCACACATGTCTATATGGAACTTTTGTTTTAAATATGATAAAAAACTTAAATTAAAACTAAGGAGGACAGAATTAGGTTCTAGAAAATACAGTTTATTTCTGAAAAGAAAATTAAATTCTAACTTCTAATATCTTGTAATTCACTAATTTACCTTCTATTAACATCATCTTTAAAACTATACAATCATAAAAAGGAATACCTGTCACAGTCTTTAAATAAAAGTGAAATTTCTTATTATTATACTTAGGTTTATAACTGAAACTAAGAATCCACTGGCTTCTTATGTGACCCTGCTAGAGTTCAAGGCTAAGAAAGGAAATACGACCAAAGAAGAAAGACCATTAACTTCTCAGTCTGAATCTGTCCACAGAGCCAAAGTAATTGGACATTACATTAGAAAGAAGGAAAAGACCTAGCAACATACTTGATCTATGCTTTCTCAACATCCTTTCCACTTTGAATTACCTTTCTAAATTAAGATTTACTCTTTTTCTAATGTATCTCTCCATCTCCGGTTTTGAGTCCAGGTTATTTCATTCCAAATGTGGGAAAATGGCAGCCAGTAAGCTCTGTCAGGTCTCCAGACAAGTTGTGTTAAGCCTGTTCATTGCTCACCATGCAATGTTTAAAAAGCAGTACCTAAGTTTATGAACATTTTATGAATATAAAGAAGTGGAGCTCCTCCTGAAAAACTGGAACTTTTGGTGACTGAGAACCTTTCCAAAATGGCATTAATTTAGTGAATCTGTCCAGATACCAGATATGCATTTCCAGCTTTCTACAGTCTTTGTACTCCTTACAGTTTTACTGACTCCAGCATGAAGGACAGGTTGCTCTGACAGTTTCGGTAAACATATTGTTACATTCAGCATGCTAGAATATGAGTTAGAGACTTCTGATTCAGTGGGTTCTTTCTCTATTTTAAGTTGAAAACAGATTCACTTGACTGATAGCTTGATTCTGTTTCCACATCAGGATCCTTACCTTAATCCTCAACTTTTCCCTGTTTCTTTGTCTAACATTTTATCCCTGCTTCCCAAACCAATTAACTTTTTATAAGTTTTAAGATCTAGTTATACCCATCATGAATATATAGGTAAACCCTTGACCACTGAAGAATGTAGATTTGTAAAAAGAAGGAAAATTATAGAAATTTAATAGTATAACTTCATGGAAATAATATTAAGGGGACATTTTTCATGATACATTCTATTAAAATATTTGGTTGCAGAGGTTTTACCTCAAATAATCTTAGTGTAAGTAACAGTTCAGAGGGAACATGTTTTTATGTATGGTATCAGTCTACTGTGACAAAGACTTCTCATTTGTCCTTTGCTCAAAAGCATTCCTTGCTAGTAAATACATGATTGTTTAAGAGCCCAACTTCAAAGTCTAAATGTGTGTGTGTGTGTTTTTACTTCTAATAGCATTTTTTCAAAAAAGCAGAATAGTCACAGCTTTGAAATGCATATTGAATGTCTCTGGCAATAAAACTCATGCTTTCTCAATAACTGATGGGGTTGAAAGACAAGACAAGTTATAGGTTCTCTTTGAACTTTCAATAAAACTATGAAAAAATCAGTATTTCAGTTGCATTTTTCTGCAAATGGACTCACCACGGCAGTGTACTCCTTCATCATATCCATCTAAACAGTCCAGGATGCCATTGCACAGTTGGGATAAATGAATACATTTGTTGGCACCAAGGCAAGCAATGTGATTCCAGGGGCACTTGATTTCTACCTCCTCAGGACCTGGAAAAATTGTAGGAAGGAACACCATGATTTGGGTTAGCTTAAATTTTTTACTCCAAAACTATTAAGCACAATAAATTGTTAGCATAAATTTATAAAACAAAACAATGAAAAATCCTACCAGAGAGCAGTACTGATTATCAGAGACATCAAAATAAGCTTATGTATTTAAAAAAATTAAATTTTAAAAGCTGCATAGGAAATAAAAGGTGTATTTTTCTCAAATAATGCATTAAAAACACAATTATTCTTTCAACCCATAAATAGGAATGAATTGAAAATACAAGGGTTGATTTGACTCTTTGTTCTATCTCTTACCCTTAGATAAGTGGGAAAGACACTTAAACCATGTAAGCTACCTCAAATGTGAAATTTATGTAATGGCAACTTCTTGGAAGGGTTCTTTATAGAATTATATCAGGTAAAATGAACAAAAAGGTTTCAGTGGAATTTAAATGAACTGTGTCTACCTTAGAGTTATTTTATACTTTTAATCTTTATAAGTATGGAGAGCAGCTAGCTTTATACTTCTATGTGGAGTCTTTTGTTTTTAAAAAAGTCTTAAAACTGAGTAACTATCATGCAACAGATTTTTCTAAAGAGCAGATGAAAAGGGTGCATTCATTTAGTTTACCTACTGGTGGTAACTGCACTTTATATAGTCATCCCTTGTGTTTTTAAAGATATACTTAACTCAGAACACCAAGATTTTACTTCAGGCTCGTCAATTACAAGTCTTTATCAAACATTCACACTGTATATTGTTATATCCAATTTCAGGTTGCTAAAATTCCTATTTATACTTGTTTTATAGGCATCCTCCAAATTTCCCATAATGATTTTTAATCTTGCCAAGCTCTCTCAAACCCAAAGTGCAGTCACACCATAGGAATGTAGTCATGTATTAATCCGACACTGATTATTGCAATAACCCAGATTTTTCAGTCAAGACACACTTCTGATTTGCAATATTTTGTCAATATCTATGGGACATTATTTAATCAATTTAACATTAATTTTCTCATCTGTAAAAGGAACTGGCAGCTGAGTCTATGTGGTTGGGTTGCAAGGATCATAGTCACTCATGGCAAAGCACTAAGCACTATGGGATATAGGCTCAGAGGAAGAATTCCATATGTGTTAATCACGTAAATAAATGCAATGTAGTCAAGATTCCTGTAGAGGAGAATCTAGAGCCAGATTCTTGAGTCCAGTTTCTGGTTCTATTAGTTGAGTAACTTGGGTAAGTTATACTTTGTATTTTGCCAGGTTGTTACAAGAAGCATATCAAAAGTTCTTAGTATTTTTCCTGGTAAGCACTAAATAAATGATAGATATTGATGTAGTCAATAATGTTCTAAGAAGGTGAGTTGCCTTTTGGTAAACACATATCTTATAACTTTCTTTTCTGTTTCAAGGCCCTAAAGAAAAAAAAAAAAAGCTCAAAAATATGTTTACTTTATTTCAGTTCAGTTCAGTCACTCAGTCATGTCTGACTCTTTGCAACCCCATGAATTGCAGCACACCAGGCCTCCCTGTTCATCACCAACTCCCAGAGTTCATTCAAACTCATGTCCCTCAAGTCGGTGATGCCATCCAGCCATCTCATCCTCGGTCATCCCCTTCTCCTCCTGCCCCCAATCCCTCCCAGCATGAGTCTTTTCCAGTGAGTCAACTCTTCACATGAGGTGGCCAAAGTATTAGAGTTTCAGCTTTAGCATCAGTCCTTCCAATGAACACCCAGGACTTATCTCCTTTAGAACGGACTGGTTGGACCTCCTTGCAGTCCAAGGGACTCTCAAGAGTCTTCTCCAACACCACAGTTCAGAAGCATCAATTCTTCAGCACTCAGCTTTCTTCACAGTCCAACTCTCACATCCATACATGACCACTGGGGAAACCATAGCCTTGACTAGATGGACCTTTGTTGGCAAAGTAATGTTTCTGCTTTTGAATATGCTATCTAGGTTGGTCATAACTTTTCTTCCAAGGAGTAAGTGTCTCTTAATTTCATGGCTGCAGTCACCATCTGCAGTGATTTTGGAGCCCCCCAAAATAAAGTCTGACACTGTTTCCACTGTTTCCCCATCTATTTCCCATGAAGGGATGGGACCAGATGCCATGATCTTCGTTTTCTGAATGTTGTGCTTTAAGCCAACTTTTTCACTCTCCTCTTTCACTTTCATCCAGTGGATTTATTTACTGAGGCAGAATAATGACAATAATGAAAAGGCCAATCTAATATCTTCTAGGACGTGTAAAAATTAGAAGAATTGCAGAAGATAGTTATGTGCTAGCACTAGAAAAGTAAGAAAAAAGAAAGTACACATATTATGTAAGCAAAAAAAAAAAAAAAAAGAAAGCTGGAGTTGCCAAAAGTAAGATATGTTTTTTGAAATGCCTTATTAAATATGGATTCTAGGTATATGTGATTTTTGTTTGATGCTAAAAAAGTTTTACATTTGTGTTTGGTGGATGTAAATAAATTTTTCTGATGTAGTTTCACTAGCTGAAATGTTAGTACTAATAGATTCCCTGTATTCTTCATGTATATTATACAGTTACCACTATACAAAGGTATTAGTTCTGTCAAATACAAATGTACAACTCATTTTACTGAAACATATCTCTGCAACCTGAGTATCAATATTTTAAAAATATACTTCTCCATATATATGTATATACACAAAATTAATATATATATATATATATATATA
>SJXQ01001310.1:237923-323876 GCA_006408695.1 Aepyceros melampus
AGGGAAACTCTTTTCACTGAGGGTTTCTACCTACTGAATCTTATATTTGAAGATTAATATAAATGCATTTTTAAAATAAAAATTTTAAATATAAATAATTTTTATAATTTATAAACCAATAAAATTTTGAAAAGCTATGACCAGTAGTCACAAGACAGCTTCCTTTTTTTCAAAAATAATAAGCTGATTCTTAAAATTTGAAAAAATGCATCCTTGCATAAATGTCAAAATAGTGTTTGGGACAGTTATATTTAGATTTCTGTAAAAATTTCAAAAATAACCCTACCAAAGAACACTTTATAAACCAGGAGACTAAAAATCTTGAGTTAGAGACCAAAAATTACTAGGTAGTTCTAAAATAAAGCAAGATTTTTCTAAAAGCAACACATTTGTCAACTGAAATACATGAGAGTTTTCAATTTTAAGATTGTCAGGTAACTAATGAACATGACAGAAAGGGTGAAATGTATATCTGGTATCAAGAAGAAAGGCTCAGCTATTTACAACTTTTGAGAAAATAAGAAAAAATATCTGGATTTCTCAAAAGGAATATACAGAACTATTAAATTCTTCCTACCAATAACATGTAAAGACAAAAGAGAAATTTGTTTAGAAAAATGAAAGAGTTAATTGGTTTTTTAAATTAATTTTTATTTTGAGTTTGTTTTGCTTTACAATACTGTATTCATTTTGCTATACATCAACATGAATCAGCCACGAGTGTACATGAACTCCCAATCTCGACCCCCACCTCCCCCCTCCTGCCCACACCATCTCTCTGGATTATCCCTGTGCATCAGTCCCAAGCATCCTGCATCCCACATTGAACCTAGACCCGTGATTTTTTTCACTTATGATATCATACATGTTACACTGCCATTCTCCCAAATCATCCCACCCTCTCCCTCTCCCACAGAGTCCAAAAGGCTGTTCTATACATCTGTGTCTCTTTTGCTGTCTTGCATACAGGTATATCATTACCATCTTTCTAAATTCCATATATATGTGTAAGTATACTGTATGGTGTTTTTCTTTCTGGGTTACTTCACTCTGTATAATCAGCTCCAGCTTCATCCACCTGATTAGAACTGATTGAAATGTATTCTTTTTAATGGCTGAGTAATACTTCATTGTGTATATGTACCACAGCTTTCTTAGCCATTTGTCTGCTGATGGACATCTAGGTTGCTTCCGTGTCCTGGCTATTATAAACAGTGCTGCCATCATCAACAGATTATAATTGCTTTCCTCATCTTTGATATGCTCTTGTCTTGGTTCCCATCCATGCTCAGTAACTGGTAAGACAGCTGCAAAATGGACTGCACTTTCATCAATTCTCCCCAAATTTTCATACCAAAACATATAAAGACATCGAAAATTTGCAAATTACACTGAAGTAAAGAGCAGAAACTATTCATAGAATAATTATAGAGGTTGCCACAGACATTGAGGATTACCCTCAAAATTGAGGGAATCAATATCTTAAACCTCTTTGACCAGCTCTGGTATACTTCAGTTGGAAAGCTGCTACAACCAGAATGTTGTTTCTGTCAAAATGTGGTAGAGATGGGGCAGTTTGAAAAATAGTAATGCTTGCCTCAAATTCTAAACTGAAACCAAGCAACATGGGTATACAGTGCAGGTGCTTTGGGGAATAAGCTATCTTGATTCCCAATGAACATTTAAGAAGTAATGCTGTGTGTATCCCCTGAGGCTCCTTTAGTCCAACCTAAAATTAGAAAACTCACCCTGATCACTACTTCTCCCTATATACCTGTGTGACAAGAAGCAGCATGGAAGCTGTATGGACTTCCCAGAATATGTCAATGTTACATTACATAATTCATTTCATGAGGACTTTCAGGCACTCAGAACTTTTTACAACCAGCAATTATAATCTGGACAAAGCAAAGAGGGTCAGCGGCTATTAAATATACCCGAATTATCTCTTTAATTGCTAATTATGAGGATTGTGGGGGGATAAGAGAGAGGTGCTGTGATAACAGGGCAGCACATGAGAAATTTCAAAATAGTACAGACTCTTAAATTTTAACAAGGATGGGAGTCCTGGTGATAGAATCACTTCACTTGTCAGTAATTTACATTTAGAAAACATTCTCAGTCCCTCAAATCTAATTTTAGGTAACCAGATCAATATGGCAGAATTTAAAATACAGTAATTAAATATAAGACAGAAAAACCCTATTATGAGTAGGATTTAAAATATACAACACAGAAGAATAGTATCCATATCTTAAATTTTTATAAGCTTTACCCAACTAGCTGAAATAGCTTTCATTTTTTTAAACTGAACCTCATTTTACAAATAAACCTTCTAGTATAAAGCAAGATAGCTTGATTCATCTGCATGTTCTTGAATGTTCAAATTATTTTTAAACATAAACATCTACTCTGTTCAGAAAAAAAGTGATGATGGAAGACATAAATCTCATCAAATGTCCTTTTTGACTAATAATTGAGATGGTGCATTTTATGAAGGAGTGGAGGTTTTTCTTTTATAATGACAGGTATGGTTAAATATCTGCCCTTGTCACTACATCATCACGTCTTAGCAGGATCTGTATCAATTCTTCCTCTAAAGTTTAATCTTCCCAGGCTTTTCTGGTGGCTCAGACAGTAAAGAATCTGCCTAAATGCAGAAGACCTGGCTTCAAGCCCTTAATCGGGACGATCTCCTAGAGCAGAGAATGGCAACCCACTCCAGTGTTTCTACCTGGAGAATTCCATGGACAGAGGAGCCTGGTGGGCTATCATACATGGGCTCACAGTCGGACACACTGAGTGGCTAACACAAACCCACATCTTACACTGTGTCACCTTACAATATGGGGGTTTTGTCCTATCAATACTTACTGTTTTGTTTAATTGTATTTCCTATGTCTATCTTTACAATAGTTCTAAATTTTGTCTGCAATTTCATTCAGTTTATTTTAAACCTACCCTCAAGAATAAATTTGCTTTTTCTGCCTGAATGTTCCTTGAGGTTATATATATGTATTTCAACTGTTAAACTGCACCTGCTTCGTTCCCTCTCACTCCAGCCTCGCTTCCAACCCTGCTGAGCTTCTCCCCAGGTCCTCCTGATGGTCCCACACTAACAGAAAAGCCAGAGGCATACAGCATCCTTCAAAAGCTGAGCAGACTTCTGCTCTCTTAGCCATGCTTTCCTCCATTATTGTTCATGCACTGAAAACTCTTGTCACACTACTGTTGTTTATACCATTCCTTGAACATACTTAGATGCATTTCACAGATGCTCTTTTATAAGCTTCTCTTTCTCTCCAGTGAAGGAATATTTAGTTCCCTTAACATTAAGTATACTGCCTGATACAGAATAAACAATGTTCAATATTTAGTTGATGAATGAAGTGTCTAGCAATTGAACTTTGTTTAATATGCTAGAAGTTACCTTTTTTAAATCATCAGTGCAATCTCAGAATTGATTTTACAAAACAAAACAAATTTCACCCAAAGACTTCTCTCAAGCTCTTGATATTTATAATTACTGACCACATGAAATCTAAACTCCTTGGCCTGATTTCATGTTCTAGTTGAAACTAAATTATCTACAATTAATCACCATTACATTATATACAGTTATTTTCAGTACTTATACTCTATACAGTTGACTCATTGGAAAAGTCCCTGATGCTGGGAAAGATTGAGGGCAGAAGGAGAAGGAGGTGTCAGAGGATGAGATGGTTGGATGGCATCACTGGTACAATGGACAAGAACTTGGGCAAACTCCAGGAGGTGGTGAGGAACAGGGAGGGTGGGCATGCTATAGTCCATGGGGTCACAAAGAGTCGAATGCAACCAGATGAAGGAATAACAACATACTCTATTGATTCTTTTTTACCATTCAACTCCCTAAAATACACCAAATTTTTCCCACCTATAAATTTTTTGATATGTAATATAATCATGTGAAAACCATCTATTTTTCATCCACCCAGTAAAATCCTTCAAGATCTGGCCTCTCTATCAAGTTTCTTCTGTGAATAAAAATAGGAAATAGTGGAAAGGTTAGGTGGTTTAGAGACAAAAACCTTGAATTAGAATTTTTACTGCCATGTATTAGTTGCCTTATTGCCAAATTCAGACTTAGACTGAAGAAAGTAGGGAAAACCACTAGACCATTCAAAGAAAGAAAGTGAAGTCACTTAGTCATGCCCAACTCTTTGCAACCCCATGGTAGTAGCCTGCACCAAGCTCCTCCATCCATGGGATTTTCAAGGCAAGAAGTACTGGAGTGGGTTGCCATTTTCTTCTCCAGGGAATTTTCCCAACCCAGGGATTGAACCCAGGTCTCTCACATTGTAGACAGATGCTTTACTGTCTGACCAGGGAAGTCCATTCAGATACGACCTAAATCAAATCCCTTACAATTATACAGTGGAAGTGAGAAATAGATTTAAGGGACTAGATCTGATAGACAAAGTGCCTGATGAACTATGGACTGAGGTTCCTGATATTGTACAGGAGACAGGGATCAAGACCATCCCTAAGAAAATGAAATGCAAAAAAGCAAAATGTCTCTCAGGAGGCCTTACAAATATCTGTGAAAAGAAGAGAAGCAAAAAAGCACAGAAAATATGTAGCCATTTGAATGCAGAGTTGCAAAGAATAGCAAGGAGAGATAAGAAGGCCTTCCTCAGTGATCGATGCAAAGAAATAGAGGCAAACAACAGAATGGGAAAGACTAGAGATCTCTTGAAGAAAATTAGAGATACCAAGGGAACATTTCATGCAAAGATGGGCTCAATAAAGGACAGAAATGGTCTGGACCTAACAAACAGAAGATATTAAGAAGAGGTGGCAAGAATACAGAGAAAACTGTACAAAAAAAGATCTTCAAGACCAAGATAATCATGATGGTGTGATCACTCATCTAGAACCAAACATATTGGAATGTGAAGTCAAATGGATCTTAGGAAGCATCACTATGAATGAAGCTAGTGGAGGTTATAGAATTCCAGAAGCTATTTCAAACCTTGAAAGATGATGCTGTGAAAGTGCTGCACTCAATATGCCAGCAAATTTGGAAAACTCAGCAGTGGCCACAGAACTGGAAAAGGTCAATTTTTACCCAATCCTAAAGAAAGACAATGCCAAAGAATGCTCAAACTACTGCACAATTGCACTCATCTCACACGATAGTAAAGTAATACTCAAAATTCTCCAAGCCAGGCTTCAACAGTACATGAATCATGAACCTCCAGATGTTCAAGCTGGTTTTAGAAAAGGCAGAGGAACCAAAGATCAAATTGCCAACATCTGCTGGATCTTCAAAAAAGCAAGAGAATTCCAAAAAACATCTATTGCTGCTTTATTGACTATGGAAAAGCCTTTGACTATGTGGATCACAATAAATTGTAGAAAATTCTGAAAGAGATGGGAGTACCAGACCACTTGACCTGCCTCTTGAGAAACCTGTATGCAGGTCAGGAAGCAACAGTTAGAATTGGACATGGAATAACAGACTGGTTCCAAATAGGAAAAGGAGTACATCAAGGCTGTATATTGTCACCCTGCTTATTTAACTTCTATGCAGAGTACATCATGAGAAATGCTGGGCTGGAAGAAGCACAAGCTGGAATCAAGATTGCTGGGAGAAATATCAATAACTTCAGATATGAAGATGACACCACCCTTATGGCAAAAAGTGATGAAGAGGCTCTTGCCTCTTGCTGAAAGTGAAAGAGGAGAGTGAAAAAGTTGGCTTAAAGCTCAACATTCAGAAAACTAATATCATGGCATCCAGTCCTATCACTTCATGGGAAACAGATGGGGAAACAGTGGAAACAGTGGCAGACTTTATTTTCTTCAGCTCCAAAATCACTGCAGATGGTGACTGCAGCCATGAAATTAAAAGATGCTTACCCCTTGGAAAGAAAATTCTGACCAACCTAGACAGCATATTAAAAAGCAGAGACATTACTTTTTCAACATAGGTCCATCTAGTCAAGGCTATGGTTTTTCCAGTGGTCATGTATGGATGTGAGAGTTGCACTATAAAGAAAGCTAAGTGCCAAAGAATTTATGGTTTTGAACTGTGGTGTTGCAGAAGACTTGAGAGTCCTTTGGACTGCAAGGAGATCCAACCAGTCCTCATAAAAGAGATAAGTTCTGAGTGTTCATTGGAAGTGTTCAACTGATGCTGAAACTGGAACTCCAATACTTTGGCCACCTATTGTGAAGAGCTGACTCATTTGAAAAGACCTTGATGCTGGGAAAGATTGAAGGCGGGAGGAGAAGGGTACAGCAGATGATGAGATGGTTGGATAACATCACTGACTCAATGGACATGAGTTTGAGTAAACTCCAGGGGTTGTTGTTGGACAGACAGTGGGGCTTGGCCTGCTGCAGTTCATGGGGTCACAAAGAGTCGGACAAGACTGAGAGACTGAACTGACGTGAACTGAAGTAGTTAACCTCACTGAAATTCTATTTTGCATTTGAAAAACATGAGTAATATTAATGCCTATATCGCATGATTTTCATAAGGATCACATGATCATAATTTAAAGAATTATTTGAAACTCAGGTTCTATTAAAGTCTAGTATTGATTAAAACACAAAACATAGAGGAACATAAGAATCATTTCTATTGATAGGCACCCTTACAATATTTGACCCTTGAATATTGAATCCTGTGAAGATATTTTATTTCTAAAAATTAAGTTCCCATCACTTCTAAGGTTTTGTGAAAACTGCCTTAAATATGGAAGCTTTCAAACTACACTACAAATCTATGATAACCAAAAAAGTACATTACTGGCACCAAAATCAAAAACAAACAAACAAAAAATCACCAATGGAAAAGAACAGAGAGCCCAGAAATGAACTCACAACTATATGGACAATCAATATATGACAAAAGAGGCAAAAATATACATGAGATAAAGAGAGCTTCTATGACAGTGTTAGGAAAAACTGGATAGTTACATATAGAAGAATCAGCCTAGTGTACTTTCTCACACCTTGCACACAAATAAATTCAAAAGGGATCAAAGGCCTAAATGTAAGGCCTGAAACCATAAAACTTCTAAAAGAAAACATAGGCTGTATGCTCTCTCACATAAGCAAGCCCTCAGCAATATTTTTTTTGAACATGTCCCCTCAAGCTAGGGGAAAAAAATAAATAAATGGACTACATCAACCTAAAACCTTTTGTATAGTGAAGGAAACTAACAACAGAACAGAATACCTACAAAATGGGAGGAAACATTTGCAAAATATATCTCCAATAAGGAATTAATATCCAAAATATAAAATGAGCTCATGAAACTCAACATCAAAAAACAAGCCATCTGGTTAAAAAATGGACAAAAGTTTTGAATAGACAGTTTTTCAAGGAAAGCATACTGATGGTCAAAAGGCACATGAAAAGATGCTCAACTTCACTATTCAGAAAAATTCAAATCAAAACCACAGTACAATGTTACCTCATATCTGTGAGAAGGACCAGAGTTTAAAAAAAAAAAAAAAAAAATAACAACAAATGTTGGTAAAGATGTGGAGAAAAGAGAACCCTCAGATATGGTACACATACAATGGAATATTAGCCATAAAAAGAATGAAATTATGCCATTTGATGTAACACGGTTGGACCTACAGGTTAAGTGAAGTAAATCAGACAGAGAAAGACAAATGTCACGTTATCACTGTACATGGAACCTAAAAAAAATTTATACAAATGAACTTAATCTACAAAATTGAAACAGACTCACTGACTGAAAACAAACTTATGGTTATCAAAGCGGAAACAAGGCAGGGAGGGATAAATCAGGAGTTTGAGATTAACAAATATTCACTGCTATATATAAAGGGTCTACTGTATATATACATATATAAGGACCTACTGTATAGTACAGAGAATTCTAATCAGTATACATAAAACATATAAGGGAAAAGAATCTGAAAAAGAATGGATATAGGTATATGTAAAAATGAATCACTTTGCTGTCTATCAGAAACTAACACAACACTGTAAATCAACTATAATATAAAATACAATTTAGAATGTAGAACTTTATATACTGTGATAATCACTTCATGATGTATGTAAATCAAATCATTTTGCTGTATGCCTTAAATTTATATAGTGCTGGATGTCAATTATATATTAATAAAACCATGAAAAATATAAACAATTAAAATATCTTTAACTTTCCTAGAATCTTTTTCAAAAAATTAGTGTCTTTAAGCAATATACAGAGATTTCTGGAATACTATTAATGTGATTGCAAACATTTAAACTTTTCTATCTCTATTAAATAAAAAAACTTTTAAAAGAATGCATTTATATACAATTATATCCATTTTCCTGGAAATACTACAGACAAACATCTTTTAAGGAGAAAAGGTGATTTTTATGCAATTAAGTGTATGGAAATAGCACATTATAACATCTATTATAATTTTCACAGCTGAGAAATCAAAATAGCTAAGAGCAATATGGGATGCTTCTGGAAACTGTGAAGCATGTACTAAACCATATTATTTGCTCCATGTTATTTTGGGAAACAAGTACATAATGTGAATGTATCTAATATCATATATCTGTTTAATATTAAGCATAATATCAGATTTTATGATGTCTTTACAGTTGTAATACAACTTTTCTAGAACTATATTTCATAAGATACTACATTTATTTTCAGGGATAATTTATTTTTGTTTAAGAGCTACTTCACCTGACAGACTGATATCCTAATTTAAATAGAAAGGATGAAAGAAATGTATAGTATTTCAAAGAAATAATATTTATAGTATTTTTAAAGAAAATTAAAATTGGATTTGTGAGTTTCAACTTCTAAATAAAATAATATTAATTGATATAATTTGTTAGAGTAATCTTTATGATTAAAATCAAGGATACAGGAATATGAATAAGAACCTCTAAAGATACAAGTGCATTCTCTCTACCAGTAACCCACTCAAGTTAAGTAATTTCTTTGTAAAAGAGGTTCCAGTAATGGCTTGTGTGTTTACATATTTCAAATGGATGTTGTGAAGATTCAAGAACTGGAAGAGATGTAAAGGTGATTGATTTTGTCCAGCTGCACCACCCCAAGCCATCTCTGACATCTGTCCTATTTTTACAAGCCTTGGGGAAGGATATTTTGTAGCTTTGATAACTTCTAAAGTTTAAAAATCCTTTTTCTTTAGTCCTACTCCTCTTCAGAATTCTCAGTGTATGAAAATTCCTTACATCTAATGTACACAGATTTATTTATATATTTAATGTATGAAAAGCATGCCTGCTCACCTACAAAAGATTGTACAATATTAAAGCACTTCTGCTACAACCAAAGATGCCACTGTCTGCTATTATGAGTATGAATAAACAGGTTGTTAGTTAAGATTCTTACTAAAAACTTCTGTATCATATCTGGAAAAACTGTTAAGATAGAAAGCTCTGTATTTCTCTGTGTGTGTGCACTGCTAACTTTAGAATATATCAAACACATTTTATGAATTTGACTGTCAACTTCTGAATCCAACAAATAAATATAGGTTAAGTCATAACATTCTCTTGCACTAAAACTGTGAACATTTAGAATACAGTCAAAATTGGTAAATGAAAATATTGTACGGACATAACCAAAGCATTGGTACCATTAATTACAGCTTTTGAAATAACTTTATCAGGCCAATGGACTGTCTTGCTTTATGACTTTCCACTTAAGTGCTAAGAAAATAAATGAAATCACTGTTTCACGAGTGACTGTCATTGTAACATTGCCATTTATTAAACCCAGTGCTAACAGGGGAAATTGCTTGGATGATTAAAAAGTTGTTGTCATTTAAGTGTTTTAAATGCTCCTTTATTTCTCTCCGTGTATCTATTCGTTATATGTTGTTTGATTTCTGATCACCCCCAATCTCTGTCAAAAGGTCTAGAAATGTGCTTTTTCTTCCCTCCACCTCTGTTAAAATGCACTTACTTTTTTTTTTTTTTAATCTATTAGAGTCTTTCTCTTTGTTAGCCAACCTAAATACTAAGTGCTATTTCTTAGAGGTCATATAGTTACATTTAAACAAGATTCTTACAGAAACAATAGATTAATTCCAAAGACTGGAATTTCAG
Organism: Aepyceros melampus; assembly: GCA_006408695.1. Classification (NCBI taxonomy): domain Eukaryota; kingdom Metazoa; phylum Chordata; class Mammalia; order Artiodactyla; family Bovidae; genus Aepyceros; species Aepyceros melampus. Next base: position 248,041 of record SJXQ01001310.1, read on the forward strand.
GTTTTCTGTGAAAATGACAAAGGTAATTTTGTTTGAGAGAAAATAGATACTTCTTCATTGATTGATACACACATCATATTTCTTGGCAGTTGTATTGATTTGTTTTGACTCTCAACTGAATGAATATGTATTTAATGAATGAATGAATATGTATTAATCAATGAACCACAAAGAAGATGCTTGTCTATCAACAGTTTGCAGAAGTTCTACTGAGTCCTCAAGAAGTAAAACACTTTCCAGTCACACCTTAAAACTTCTGAGAATAAAAGATTTACTTGATTTGCTGATAAGATAACCAAGGAAGCAGAAGATGAAATGCTCCATTTGGGAATATCTTTCTTTCTGAAATATAGGTAGAAGATAAGTATTTCACCTTTAAAGCCAGTGCTTTTTCCTCCTGTTCTCTGGGGTCTACCTATTGTAAGCAGGTGACAGTTCCTGATGGCAGTTATGAATTTCAGAGCAGGGTGGAAAGCCTACTCAATTTGAAACAAGGATGACTCCTTGGTAGAAAGCATGCTAATAGACAGATGCCTGCTGAAAAACAAAACAAACAAAAAGTGCCAAAATCAGACAGTTCTACACATCCTCCAGAGGAAGGGGATCTCACTATGATAAAGGGACAATGAGTGGGAACGGCCAACTGGCTCATCCGCATGTCAGGACAGCTGAAAGCCTTTCAATCTTTCATTCCTCACATGTGTTAGAGATTGCTTCCAAGCCAACCCCTATGCACACTGAGGCATGGCTATTGTCACTCTTAACAGCAACTCTTTGCTCACTTTTTCTTAGAAATCTGTAAAGAAAGACTTTCTTCCTCTATAGGCTAAGATAATAAAAGGTTAGATGCAAGTCCCCAGTTAAGGTCTAAAAAACAAAGGCAGTTTAATGTCAGGAGATAACAGAAGAAAAGATTTGGTGATATGTTGCCCAAATGATAATAGTCAGAGATCAAGGAATTCTAAATATATAAATCATTCAGAACTTTTGAGACATTAAGGTCTCCCCAAAACCAGTAAATAACAAAGCCAACATTTGTTGAGTAAATATATAAGACAACTAGTAACTGTGTCTCTATACTTTTGTTCAGATTAAGAACAATTAAGAACTATTTTGAGGATCTTTTGGTAACAAGCATCATTTTTCATCCAATTAACTCTTCACTATAATTCAAGTAACATAAAAACAGCTCGACAAAAAACTGGAGAACAAGCTTTTTGATTTTACAGGGCTCCTTCAAGACAACATTAAATTATACATCCTGATTTAAAAAGAAAACTATCTTTCGATTTAGAGAAAAGTTTGCTCCATGACCCCTGGTCAAACAACCCAGATTCACTGTGATATATGTAATAAAAAGTAGAAACATCTTTCCTAATTTCACTGGTACATTTATTAGAATAAAAGTTATTTAATAGGAGTTATTCACTCATTGGAGAAGGCAATGGCACCCCACTCCAGTACTCTTGCCTGGAAAATCCCATGGATGGAGGAGCCTGGTAGGCTCCAGTCCATGGGATCGCTAAGAGTCAGGCATGACTAAGCGGCTTCACTTTCACTTTTCACTTTCATGCATTGGAGAAGGAAATGGCAACCCACTCCAGTGTTCTTGCCTGGAGAGTCCCAGGGACGGGGGAGCCTGGTGGGCTGCCGTCTATGGGGTCGCACAGAGTCGGACACGACTGAAGCGACTTAGCAGCAGCAGCAGCAGCAGCAGCAGCATTCACTCATTATTCCATTTGGGGGAAAACCTAATATTTAGTTAGAAGGGAAGGATAAGAGAAAAATAGACAAGGGAGAAGAGGAATAAACATATGTCTTGAATTACTCTATCACATTTTGAAAATAAATTCTTTGCTGTGCATGAAAATAAACAATTGTTTGAGAGACCTGATTAGCATACAAATGGTTTTACAGTGAGAGAGACTAGTTAGAGCATGTATAGCTAATAGTCTTTCACTAGAAGAACCATGTCACATGACATGGTGATTTTTATATAAGCCAATTTATACTTGAGAGGAAGACAGAATGTTAAACAGCCCAATTTAAAAGCCATAGGATGGTACAGACATTCTTAAATTTAACAAGGTTGAATCATTGGTAGATACATTGTGTTTTTCAGACCAAAAGTGAAATACTATTCATGAAGATATTCTTTAAAATTTGATTTTTATGTCATTTAAAATGATGCTAACTCAAAAAATTATTATAGGAGTCACTTTAAATGAAAATAAATCCCTTTACTGCATTCTCTGAAAGCAGCATTATATTATTGAATAACTGCTGTTTATTGAGTACTTCCTATGTTCCAGCTTCTGTAAACACAGAGGTAAGCACATAATGTCCATTATCTTATTAAATTCTTACAAGAATATCATGTGTTAGATATTATAATTGCTAGTATAAAATGAGACTGAAGATTGCAGAGGTTAAATACCTTCCTCAAGGTCACAGAGTAGAAATGCTATTCTTTGAATTCATGTATCATATCTTCTAAAACCTGTTTCTTTACTATTATCTTAAATTGTGCAACAATCTCAATCCCATGTAACACACAAACAAATGAAGCATGATGCCTAATTATGCATTTCTCTCTGTTTTTCCTTCTTTGTGATGAAGGATTTTGAAGAAAAGGGAAGAAATCATATTATAAGGCTGTGAAGCTATGCCACATAAATACTTACACAGTTCTTAAAGTCAGGGGTGATACCAGAATATTTAATAAACAATGAAATATAGGCTACAGCTTCTACAAGTAGCCATAAGCAGGTAACTTGGGGGGAATCTTGGCCAGGTGACCAGGCCTGTTTGACTAGGGAGAGAGAGGTAGGGATGGGAAGACAATGGGGAGGAAGGATAGGCTGAGAGACAGGTGAGTAGGTGGAGGTGTGCTAGGACAGCTGATTTCTTTGCCCACTTTGGCCTGAAGGAGCATGGTGTTATTTGAAGGGTCCCAAGAAGGCACCTAATAGCTGTGGTTTAGAATCAGAATAGAAGCATTCCAATTTTATAAACCAGTACTGTTTTGCCATGCATACCCAACTAAACATCTGTTGTGCTTAGAGGAATTTGTCTTGTCTGTCTCTTTAGTCATGTCCAATTCTTTGCAATCCTATGGACTGGAGCCCACCAGGTTCCTCTGCCCACAGGATTCTCCAGGCAAAAATACGGAGTCAGTTGCCATGCCCTCCTCAAGGGGAGCTTCCTGACCCAGGGATCAAATCTTCATCTCTTATGTCTCCTGTATTGACAGGCATGCTTTTACCACTTTTCCAAAAAATTCTAACCATAAACACAATTCCATATGCTTGGCCTTAATGACAGAATCCTTATTCACTATGATTCTAGGTTGTGTTCATTAAATACAAAGTGGTTTTCAATAGTACATATTGCTATGGTAAAGCTCAAGTCTTCTAAAAGATCAGCCTTCTAAACCATATCCCCAAACCCTCACTTTGAACCATTTGATCAGTCTTTCAACGTGTGCTTATTTCTGCTTCAGTAGAGCATTTTTTAGAACAAATCGATTGGCCACTTGTCAATTGCTGCCTCTCTCTGGTAAAGTCCAACTACTTCTGCCACTCAGCTTCAAGGCCTGGTTAGTTTGGCAGGATGGAGTACTATAGGAAGGAGGCCAATATCACAAGTTCAAATACCATATGGTAAAATTATCTCTTTCCATTTTTCAGCCACAGGTTTTACCTCCTAACATCTGCTACTCATACTCTCTTCTATCCGTCATATTTATTTTTCTTCATGCTAGAGCTGACACAATACAAGTCCATAGGTTTGAAGCAACACAAACCCCTAAAGGGAAAAATGGATACACTAAGGATTAAAATGCATATTTAAAAAGATAGATTCTTAGCCAGGCTTGCGTTTGAGTTCAGCATGCCAGCACTAAATACTCAGCCAGATTCTCCCTAGGAAGCCCTGTAGGTGATCCTGCAGACCCTTTTGGTGTTCTAACTGTTCTGTTTTGCTTCATTAAATAGCACCTTGGCTCTCCATAATTTCCTTATGGAAATCATCTTCCGGCAATAGCTTTGTCTTCAAATTTTACAAAAACAACTACTCCTCTTACTGCATTCTGGAGGTGTAAATTTATGCCCAGTGAAAGGAGAATACAGAAAACAGTGTGACTGAATTTGAAACAGAAACTAATACACATAATGGCAACATTAGCAATACGATCACCTTTGCAATGAGGTCATGCATGCATAGTCACTAAGTCATGTCCAACTCTTTTGCATCCCCACGGACTATAGCCTACCAGGCTCCTTTGTCCGTGGAATTCTCAGGGCAAGAATACTGGAGTGGGTTGCCATTCCCTCTTCCAGGGGATCTTCTTGAGCCAGGTATCAAACCTGTGCTCCTAGATTCTTTATCACTGACACCACCTGGGAAGCCCCCATAATAGGTCACATCCCAACAAACCCATCTAAAGTTGAATGTCATTGAGTCAAAAATGCATTAATACATTTAACTCGCTGCTGCTGCTGCTGCTGCTAAGTCGCGTCAGTCGTGTCTGACTCTGTGCGATCCCACAGACGGCAGCCCACCAGGCTCCACTGTCCCTGAGATTCTCCAGGCAAGAACACTGGAATGGGTTGCCATCTCCCTCTCCAATGCATGAAAGTGAAAAGTGAAAGTGAAGTTGCTCAGTTGTATCCAACTCCTAGCGACCCCATGGACCACAGCCTACCAGGCTCCTCCACCCATGCGATTTGCCAGGCAAGCGTACTGGAGTGGGATGCCATTGCCTTCTTAGACTGGCCTACCTTAAATGTGCTCCGAATACTTATATTCGCATGTGCTTAGTCGCTCAGTTGTGACTGAGTCTGCCACCCTGTGAACTAGAGCCTGCCAGCTCCTCTATCCCTGGGCTTTCCATGCTGTCCTCCAGAGGATCTTCCCAATCCAGTGATCGAACCCAGGTATCCCACATTGCAGGTGGATTCTTTACCATCTGAGTCACTAGGGAAACCCAAGAATACTGGAGTGGGTAACCTATCTCTTTTCCAGGGGATCTTCCCAACCTAGGAATTGAATAAGCATCTCCTGCATTGCAGGCAGATTCTTCACCTGCTGAGCTATACAGATGGGCAAAATAAATTTCCAGAAAGATTATTTCATAGTAAAGTGTTGACTATCTCAGTAATGTACTGGAACTGTACTGAAAGTGAAAAATAGAATGGTTTTCTGGGTACAGATAATTGTAAGTTGCTCACCCCTGTGATCACAGCATGCTGCCACTTCCCAGCATCAAAAGAAAGTATGTACTTATTGCTATCCCAAGGGAAAATTAACACTCAAAGTATATTTTCAGTTTCTACTCAAATGTGTATTGCTTTCTCATCATCATAAGTTTGAAAAACCATAAGTTGAACCATCACAAATCAGAGACTATTTGTAACATTAATGAAACCATTCTACTAAATGATACCTGAAAGGTTTGAAAAAATGAATGAACTGGTGAGGTCTACTATTTGGATAGGCTTCCCAGATGGCACTAGTGGTAAAGAACCCACATGCCAGTGAAGGAGAAATGAGACATGGGTTCGATCCCTGGCTCAGGAAGATTCTCTGAAGTATCAACCCACTCCAATATTCTTGCCTGAATAATCCCATGGACAGAGGAGCCTAAAGGGCTACAGCCCATAGGGTGACCAAGAGTTGGACATGATTAAAGCAACTTGGCACTCACATGTAACACATGCACAAATACCACTCTATCAAGATTTTAGTGAGTCTCATCTCCATCAAATCTTTTTGTTGCTGTTTGGGTTAGATATATTTTCAAAGAAAACCATTGATTCATTTTCTTTTCATCTGCCTTTCTGACCTTCATACCCATGGTAATGTCCTTTCTGACCTTCATATCCATGGTAATGGTCAATGGGACTTGACAGAAAGGAAGAGGACAAAGCTCAACAGCAGTGTGAGCAATGGAAAATCAGACACTGGGTAAGAGAACAGACAAAGTTTTTATCTGACCCTAAATTTATAACATGGCTTTTAAAGTTGGTCTTTTCTATAGATGTTTTAACAGAGACAAGCAAATGAAAATCTTTGAAAAGCACTTCTGTTTCTTCACTTTTAAGGTTAATACTTATTTTCTAAATCAGCTAAACAATCCATTTGTTGGTTCAATAACTTTACTATATGGACTCTGAAAGTCTGTCAAAGATAGACTTTTTCAGACTTACACAGACACATAATAATTTAGTGAAATGACAATAATATTTTATTAAAGCAAAACTATATATATGTATTATAAATATATAATTATTATTATAAATAAATTATTTATACACACACACACACACACACACATGTATACACATATATATGAAGAAGGAAATGGCAACTCACTCCAGTATTCTTAACTAGAGAATCCCATGGATATAGGAGCCTGGTGGACTACAGTCCATGGGGTCACAGAGAGTCAGACATGACTTAGTGACTAAACAACAACATATATATGTAAACATATAAATTTGAGAAAATATATAAATCCTTTACTATAGCATTTCCTATTGGTTTCACCTCTGTCTTCATTATGGTACTATCTGATGAAGTTGATTAATGGTCACAATTAAGGTAAAAATAGCACATTGTTTAAGATAGAAAGAGTAATCCATAGACTTTAGGGATGCTTCATTTACATGTAAAGTTCAAAGGAAATGCTGTCTCACTAAAGTATTGTATTTGAAAATAAGATATATCTACAGGTTTCCTTAATATATAGGCTTCCCTGGTGGCTCAGAGGTTAAAGCCAATGCGGGAGACCTGGGTTCGATCCCTGGGTCGGAAAGATCCCCTGGAGAAGGAAATGGCAATCCACTCCAGTATTCTTGCCTGGAGAATCCCATGAATGGAGAAGCCTAGTAGGTTACAGTCCACGGGGTTGCAAAGAGTCAGATATGACTGAGCAATTTCACCTTCACCTTTCTTTATATATATATATATGTAAAATTACCCTAAAATAATGTCAACATTTTGATGATTTATGTTGAATACATGAAGGATTCCATCACCATTGATGCTGTTCAATGTATTTCACCATTTTGCTACTCTGATCTGATGTTCCTGGATCATGAACACTTCCCCACATTTCATACTAAACGTTTGGTCAACATTTACTAAATAGTTGGTGTTGTCAGAACCATACCATATAGTCTAAGATAATGCTTCCTAAACGTTAATGCAAATCACAAGCCTAGACAAATTGAGCACCTAGGTTTGTTCAACTACACTTAACAAAATATCATTTAAAAAAGGGAAGACACATTTTATCTTTAACTCTTTACCAATATTAATATATTCACATTTTAGAAATCTTGACCTGCAGCAAATTTGTATGCAAGATTTTGTCCTGGGACAGCATATGTGTTAACATCCTGATTAAAAAAAAAAATCTTCTCATCATTACTTGGGAATCTCATATAGTCAAAAAATGAGAAGTCATGAGCTTCAAAAAATGAGAAGTCATGAGCTACAAAATATACCAGGTATAAAATGGAAGTAGTTATGCAAAAAGTTCCTGTTTTCTCGTTTGTTTTTAGAAACTGAAAATTGATAACATGAAAGTACAAATGAAGAACTGATCATATGATGTCAAATCAGACAACTCAGTTAAAATTGTATTAGTCACTTCTCAATTTACTGCATGTGATCAGTCAAGGATGAGCAACCTTAACAGCTGTGAGTCAGAACTTGAGACCTGAGAAATGCTGTTAGAAGACCAACTTCCATTTTATTTATAGCTCTCATATATAATATATATTTATATATATATATATATCTATTTCATTCCTTAAGTTTGCAAAACTTACTCCTGGGAAAGTGAAATGGCTAGTTTAGATTTCTGGGCAACTGACATCAAAAACATTTCAAATACTGTATTTAGACCAACTACCTTCTCTGGGCTGCTACCTGCTTATACCTCCACTTCTGCATATAACAACTGCACTTTCTTCAATTTTTAATTAAGTTGTTAGACAGAAGTCATCTGAATTTACTTGGTGTCCTAGTTTAAAGTTTCCTCCTAGAGTAGCTAATTAAGGATATGCAGGTTTTTCCTCTTACTCACATATTAGTATGAAGTCAGGGGAGAGATGAGGGTCCAGGAGAACAAAAAAAAAAAAAAAGTAAGGAGATAACAGAAGAATACACATTGCAGGGTGATTCCTATTAGACCAAACTTCTCTTTACTTTTCCCTAAGAATGAACTGCTACAAAAATGCTTAAAGAATTCAGTAAGTGTCTGTTAGGCCGGGCTCCAGTGTAAATTTACTGAACAAACTACAAACTGAGCAACTGAAGAAAGAAAAATCTGGTCACTGTGGAGGTTTTTTAAAAGTTGGCAATGCATAGTTACAAATTTTCTACTGTTACAATATTTAACTTAAATTTTAACTTCTATGAAAATAAAATAGATTAAAAATTAATATTTAGAAGGTAAACTCATTTTGAATGTTTAAGACATGCTTCTAAAAGTGAAAAATAACCTATTACAGTACAAAAGAATATACAATACTTAGTTTATATTACTATTAAATATTGTGACTTTTACACAGTCCATCTCTAAATGCTTGAAATTTTGGTTGTACAACTTAAAAGGAAAAGTTGAGTAGCTCAGAACCAAACATGCCTATATAACATTAGTATTTGAAGCTAAGATACTATAAACTGCCCCAAACATATATAATTTATGATCTTAATTTTTTAAAAAAAGCATCCATTAAATGTCTTAAATGGCTGGAAAGCCTGGTGAAATAAAATGCAATTCTTTTTTTAAATAGGAAGATTTGGTTAGTCAAAAATTGTCTGTATCTGTAGCATGAGGACAACTTATTCTATATACAAAGTTCTGCTGAACTGAGGGATAAAACCCCCAGATGTTTAAAATCTGTCATTTTGTTGGGTGAGATTCTGAGTAATATAGTTCCATAGGCTACAATTCTAGATGCTTTTTCTTTAAGACATTTTTTGATGTAAGTTTTAGGTCACTGTCATTTTGAAATATAAATCCTCTTGCAAGTTTCCTACCTGGTAAAATAACTTTCACAATGGTGTCCCTTTATATCCTTCACTATCTATTATGGCATCAGTGAAACTGCAGAGGAAATAAATTTTTGCCAAAGATTCAGTCTCTCAAAACGAGTCCAAATCATGTCTAAACCTCAGGCTCCCCCCTGCCAAAGGTCTGCTTCCTGGCTGGCACTGAGAGCAACTGCATAAAGATGGTATCTTCTCAATCATTCTAGGGAGAGGAACATGGAAAGTACCTCTCCAACCACTCTTATATTAACTGGTTCCCACAGGTACATGGCCATGTCAGCCACAATGTTGCATGCTCTCTGCCTTTGAGTAGAAACTCTGCTGCATGCATTTCTGTTACAAATGTCCCTAAAATTCAGTTATGCCATCTATAAGGTTGGCAGTGGCTTAGATAAGAAATACTAACACCCAATCTGTTCCATCTGGGCTATTTCCCCAGGCCCTGAGCAAAGTGGTCACAGATTTCACTTTCATCAGTGTCTCCTTCCATGGTTTCATATCTCTACCCTGGCCTGAGAAACTGAAAGAAGAGAATATATTGTATAATTGAGAAGAAATTATTTCCCTTGAAAATGATATAGCTAACATTTATTGATTGCTTCCCATATGTCAGGCAGTGATCTAAAGCTCTTTGGAATTAGCTGCCCTCAGCCTTCTGATCAATCTTAGGGGGCACAATTATAGTTCTCATTTTATGGGTCAGAACACCGAGACCTAGAAATTAAATATCTTGTCCAAAGTCACAGCTTTAATCATGTGGAATCAGGATTCAAACTCAGGTGTTTCGGCTTCAGGGTCCTCACCATTATCTACAATGATCTACTGCCTATGAAACTATATTTCCAGAGCAGAATATCTTACTTCCCTTAAAACTTATCCTAATTGTTGTTATTTAGGCACTAAGTTGTGTCTGACTTTTGAGATCCCACAGAGTACAGCCCACCACCAAGCTCTACTGTCCATGGCATTTCCCAAGCAAGAATATCAGAGAGGGTTGCCATTTCCTTCTCCAGGGGATCTTCCTGCCAAGGGATTGATGCTGAGTCTTCTCAATTGGCAGGAGGTTTCATTATAAATGAGCCAACAGGGAAGCCCACTACCTCAATTACGGGCCTCTCAGTTACTATTTATTTACAAATGGGAAGTTGGTAAAGCCAGACTTCAGCAATATGTGAACCGTGAACTCCCTGATGTTCAAGCTGGTTTTAGAAAAGGCAGAGGAACCAGAGATCAAATTGCCAACATCCGCTGGATCATGAAAAAGCAAGAGAGTTCCAGAAAAACATCTATTTCTGCTTTATTGATTATGCCAAAGCCTTTGACTGTGTGGATCACAGTAAACTGTGGAAAATTCTGAAAGAGATGGGAATACCAGACCACTTGGAAACTACCAATCTGTTTCTATAAGTTGTTTCTGTTTTCCAGTTTCTTCATGTAAGTGAGATTACACAGTATTTGTTTTTGTTTTGATTGATACATTTCACTTAGCATAATGCCCTCAAGTTCTTTCCACGTTGTCACAAATGGAAGGTTCTTAATTTCACTGTGGAGAAATGCCTGGGTGGGACTCTGTGAAAGACATCATGATAATCAATACTTTAAATGAGAACTTACATGTCACATTTTTACAGTTCCCCAAATGGATGAGGCTTGGAAATACAGATAACACTTGGGATATTAAAGTAAGTTATTTTTAAACTGTAATGACTGGCCAGAAAAGAAAAATTAGCATTCAGTATTAACTTCCTTTTAAGTGAGTGAGTGAAGTCGCTCAGTCTTGTACGACTCTTTGCGACCCCGTAGACTGTAGCCCACCAGGCTCCTCCATCCATGGGGTTCTCCAGGCAAGAATACTGGAGTGGGTTGCCATTTCCTTCTCCAGGGTATCTTCCCGGCCCAGGGATCGAACCCAGGTCACCCGCATTGCAGGCAGACGCTTTAACCTCTGAGCTACCAGGGAAGCCCCATTAACTTCCTTTAACAGACATAAATTTATATATATAATTAAAAGATGCTTACTCATTGAAAGTTATGACCAACCTAGATAGCATATTGAAAAGCAGAGACATTACTTTGCCAACAAAGGTCCGTCTAGTCAAGGCTATGGTTTTTCCTGTGGTCGTGTATGGATGTGAGAGTTGGACTGTGAAGAAGGCTGAGCGCCGAAGAATTGATGCTTTTGAACTGTGGTGTTGGAGAAGACTCTTGAGAGTCCCTTGGACTGCAAGGAGATCCAACCAGTCCATCCTAAAGGAGATCAGTCCTGGGTGTTCATTGGAAGGACTGATGCTGAGGCTGAAACTCCAATACATTGGCCACCTCATGAGAAAGAGTTGACTCATTGGAAAAGACACTGATGCTGGGAGGAACTGGGGGCAGGAGGAGAAGGGGATGACAGAGGATGAGATGGCTGGATGGCATCACTAACTTATTTCCAAATAGTAGAAACAAAAACATGTTTCTTATTAAATCTCTTAAGCATAACAAGGATTCTTACAAATATGGCCAATAATAACAAGACACCTTAGTCTCTTTCTTTTTTAATAATAAAAAATAAACAACAAAAAAACCACTCCTTAATCAGTCCTGGGTGTTCATTGGAAGGACTGATGCTGAAGCTGAAACTCCAATATTTTGGCCACCTCATACGGAGAGTTGACTCATTGGAAAAGACTCTGATGCTGGGAGGGATTGGGAGCAGGATTAGAAGGGGACGACAGAGGATGAGATGGCTGGATGGCATCACCGACTCGATGGACATGAGTTTGGGTGAACTCCAGGAGTTGGTGATGGACAGGGAGGCCTGGTGTGCTGCAATTCATGGGGTCGCAAAGAGTCTGACATGACTGAGCTACTGAACTGAACTGAACTGAACTGAACAGGCCCAAGACATCCACTGAACCTAATAATGGGCTTCCCAGGTGGTACAGTGGTAAAAACTCTGCCTGCCAATTGCAAAAACCTGGGTTCTATCCCTGGGTCAAGAGGATCTCCTGTAGTAAGAAATAGCAACCCACTCCAGTATTCTTGCCTGGAAAACTCACATGGACAGAAGAGCAACTGAACATACACACACAAGCCTAATAACAATAGCTGTCCACATGCCAGTCCCATTTTTAAGTGGTTTCAGTCAGTTCAGTCACTCAGTCATGTCCAATTCTTTGTGACCCATGGACTGCAGCATGCCAGGCTTCCCTGTCTATCATCAACTCCTGGAGCTTACTCAAACTCATGTCCATTGCATTGGTGATGCCATCCAACCATCTTATCCTTGGTCATCCCCTTCTCCTCCTGCCTTCAATCTTTCCCAGCATCAAGGTCATTTCCAATGAATCAGTTCTTCGCATCAGATGGCCAAAGTATTGGAGTTTCAGCTTTAGCATAAGTCCTTCCAATAAATATTCAGGACTGATTTCCTTTAGGATGAACTGGTTGGATCTCTTTGCAGTCCCAGGGACTCTCAAGAGTCTTCTCCAACACCACAGTTCAAGAGTGTCAATTGTTTGACGCTCAGCTTTCTTTACAGTCCAACTCTCACATCCATACATGACTACTGGAAAAACCATAGCCTTGACTAGACAAACCTTGGTTATCAAAGTAAGTGTCTGCTTTTTAATATGCTGTCTAGGTTGGTCATATGTTTTCTTCCAAGGAGCAAGCCTCTTTTAATTTTATGACTGCAGTCACCATCTGCAGTGATTTTGGAGCCCAAAAAAAATAGTCTGTCACTGTTTCCCCATCTATTTGTGATGGGACCAGATGCCATGATCTTAGTTTTCTGAATGTTGAACTTTAAGCCAACTTTTTTACTCTCCTCTTTCACTTACATCAGAGTCCCTTGGACTGCAAGGAGATTCAACCAGTGCATCCTAAAGGAGATCAGTCCTGGGTGTTCATTGGAAGGACTGATGCTGAGGCTGAAACTCCAATACATTGGCCACCTCATGAGAAAGAGTTGACTCATTGGAAAAGACACTGATGCTGGGAGGAACTGGGGGCAGGAGGAGAAGGGGATGACAGAGGATGAGATGGCTGGATGGCATCACTAACTTATTTCCAAATAGTAGAAACAAAAACATGTTTCTTATTAAATCTCTTAAGCATAACAAGGATTCTTACAAATATGGCCAATAATAACAAGACACCTTAGTCTCTTTCTTTTTTAATAATAAAAAATAAACAACAAAAAAACCACTCCTTCTTCACTTGAGAAACTCATTTTCTTTGAAAAATTGCAGGAAGCACATCAATTTTATGTTTCAAATATGTTATTTTTATTTATAATACACTGATAAATTCAAGGTAAAATAAAGTGATTTCAAGAGTCCCATAATATAAAAATCTATTGAATTCAAATTCAGTAACTTAATCCTTTCATGATTTCTGAGTGAATGAGAGGTGAAATCATAATATACTACATGGAAGAAAGCAGTAGCCTGCAATAACTTCCAGTGTCTAATAAAGCAGTGTCATTGATTCTGGCTCATATTTAAAGTGCTACAGTATGACTGAGTCATTGTGGACTTTGGAGTTAATGACCCATGCAAATTAAATTAGAGGTGAAAAGTTACAACTTTTTGCTACTGTTGTTGAAGAGGCAGTCCTGGAAACTTGAAAAGATTTTCTGCAAATTAAGCCTTGGAATTACCTGTAAACTCTCTATACAAGTAAATCTATGTCCTGAAATTAGCAAGTACATGAGATGCATTCATGACACAGTCATGACAAAGAAATATGACAAAGTTACAAAGTTTGTATAGAATGACAAAGTTACATTTTGGGAAATTTTGGCTGTCTCTGAGACATATATTCTCTGGCTTATGGTCTTGTAGAAATAGCTACACCCCTGGAGTCAGATGCTGAGGCTTGGCTCTGGCACTTCCCCACTGTATGACTTTAAGAAAGTCATCTAAACAACCTATGTCTCATTCTACCATCTGTTAAATGTTGGTAGAGCAAGGGCAGAACCAGATACCAATCTAAATTCACAGCCTCACCAGTGTGGATCAAATGTAATAACAGATGTGAAACAATTTATTTAATAGCTCAAAAATATGTAGTATTTAATTATACAAGTCAAATAGTAAATCTGACGAGTTGGGGAATTGATTTTAAAATATTTCCTAATATCCCATAATTTACAGAATGAAATACTAATTGCAGGATTTTTTTTAAGATATTCTAAAGTAATGGAATTTAAGGACAAGATAATAGTTATAGATTCTTCCCAAGGGGAACACAGCAGTTTATCTGCTTTTGACACAACAAGGCTGATTATTCTAATACCTTGGTCACCTTGAATTAAATGGGGAAATCTCCCAAGTTTTAGGTATTTCTTTTAATCTGAATATTTCTATCAATGGCAACCCATTCCAGCGCTCCCATCTAGAGAATCCCAGGGATGGCAGAGCCTGGTGGAACTGCCGTCTATGGGTTCACACAGAGTTAGACACGACTGAAGCTACTTAGCAGTAGCAGCAGAGCATTTCTATCTTAAACTCAAATGATTTTTGTCAAAATACTTCAACATACTTATATGCAGAGTACATCATGAGAAACACTGGGCTGGAAGAAGCACAAGCTGGTCTCAAGATTGCTAGGAGAAATATCAATAAACTCAGATATGCAGATGACACCATCCTTATGGCAGAAAGCAAAGAAGAACTACAGACTTAAGTCTGCCATTTTTATGGGCTCCAAAATTACTGCAGATGGTGATTACAGCCATGAAATTAAAAGATGCTTACTCCATGGGACAAAAGTTATGACCAATCTAGATAGCCTATTAAAAAGCAGGATATTACTTTGCCAACAAAGGTCCATCTAGTCAAGGTTATGATTTTTCCAGTAGTCATGTATGGATGTGAGAGTTGGACTATGAAGAAAGCTGAGCACCGAAGAATTGATGCTTTTGAATTGTGGTGGTGGAGAAGACTCTTGAGAGTCCCTTGGACTACAAGGAGATCCAACGAGTCCATCCTAAAGGAGATCGGCCCTGGGATTTCTTTGGAAGGAATGATGCTAAAGCTGAAACTCCAGTACTTTGGCCACCTCATGCGAAGAGTTGACTCATTGGAAAAGACTCTGATGCTGGAGGGACTGGGGGCAGGAGGAGAAGGGGACGACCAAGGATGAGATGGCTGGATGGCATCACTGACTCGATAGACATGAGTTTGAGTGAACTCTGGGAGTTGGTGATGGACATGGAGGCCTGGCATGCTGTGATTCATGGGGTTGCAAAGAGTCAGACACAACTGAGCAACTGAACTGAACTGAACTAAGACTTCAAAAATTACTTGATTAAAAAAAAAGAATTAAAATGTTATTTTGCATTGGACTATAGCTAAATAGATATATGTCTGAACACTCACTATTAAGAAAAAAATTTCCTATCAGCAAATATTTTACTAGCATTATCAAGATTCATGGGGTTGCAAAGAGTCAGACACAACTGAGCAACTGAACTGAACTGAACTAAGACTTCAAAAATTACTTGATTAAAAAAAAAGAATTAAAATGTTATTTTGCATTGGACTATAGCTAAATAGATATATGTCTGAACACTCACTATTAAGAAAAAAATTTCCTATCAGCAAATATTTTACTAGCATTATCATTTAAAAAAATGACAAATAGAATAGTAAAATTTCAATGTCATGATGCTTATGATTCCATTAAAATTCATTTGAAAGATGATTTTTATATCTTTAAGGTTATTCTACACCAAAAGTTTAAAGTGTAAAAATGGACTGACCCCATGTGTGATTCCCTTGAAGGTAATTCTTTAAGGGTATATGACCAGAATAATAAAAATTATGCATGACTTTTATCTCAAAGAGAAAAAAAAGTAGTTTGCTTCATGATGATATATATGTATATTTATATATACATGTAAACTTTTTCTCTAGTCTATAAGCCTAAAATACAACTGACAGTGAAAGTGCTAGTCACTCAGTGTGTCCAACTCTTTGTGACCCCACAGACTGTAGCCAGCCAGGCTTCTCTGTCAATGGGGTTTTCCAGGCAAGAATACTGCAGTGGATTGCCATTTACTTCTCCAGGGATCTTCCCAATCCAGGGATTAAACCTGGGTTCTCTGCATTGCAGGTAGAGTCTTTACCATCTGAGTCACCAAGGAAGCCTTAAGTTCTCCCTAATTACTTGTAATGGAGAAGGCAATGGCACCCAAAAAAAAAAAAAAAAAAAAAAAAGGTGTATTTCTCATTTGTTTAGCTCTAAGGCCATGTATTCCCAGGAGAACAAAACAGCCAGACCATAGCATAGTGATCTTTATTTCCATTACAGTTTATATTTGGAAAAGTAAAATGCTAGGATTGTCTCTACAGCCAATAAATGGTTAGCTCCATCATTCACACTCTTACATATACATCAAGTATACATTTATGGGGCTTCCCTAGCAGTCCAGTTGATGAAGAATCCACCTGCAATGCAGGAGGGAGAAGGCAATGGCACCCCACTCCAGTACTCTTGCCTGAAAAATCCCATGGATGGAGGAGCCTGGTAGGCTGCAGTCCATTGGGTCACGAAGATTTGGACACGACTGAATGACTTCACTTTCACTTTTCACTTTCATGCATTGGAGAAGGAAATGGCAACCCACTCCAATGTTCTTGCTTGGAGAATCCCAGGGACGGGGGAGCCTGGTGAGTTGCCATCTATGGGGTCACACAGAGTCGGACATGACTGAAGTGACTTAGCAGCAGCAGCAGCAGCAATGCAGGAGACCCCAATTTGATTCCTGGGTCAGGAAGATCTGCGGGAGAAGGGATAGACTACCCACTTCAGTGTTTTGGGGCTTCCCTGGTGGCTCAGCTGGTAAAGAATACGCCTGCAATGTGGGAGACCTGGGTTTGATCCCTGGGTTGGGACGATCCCCTGGAGAAGGGAGAGGCTACCCACTCCAGTATTCTGGTCTGGAAAATCCCATGGACTGTATAGTCCCTGAGTTCAGCCGGACATGACTGAGCGAACTTCACAAACATTTATAGTACCTGGAATGATCACCAGTGTTCATAATAATGTCACTGACTCAATGCAATATTTTGAGTTTCTTTCTTAACTGCAAATAAAGATTAAGTAAAAAGGGAGAAACAAACATCTGTGAATTTTAAATAATATTAACTATTTCTGATTAAAAAATTAATATAAATAACAGCCAATACTATTTCCTATTTACTGGTAGATAAATGCTTAGGGTAGAAAATAACAAAGTTAGAATTAAATAAGCAGAGGAAGGTTTATTCTATAAAGTGAATTATTCAGGTGTTGGTGATTTCATGATCTCTTTTTTGCAAACTGGAAGTAAACAATTAAACTAATCACACAACTATCTCAGTGATATCAAAATTAAGGGTTATTTGGAAAATAATTAGGAAATCTTGCTATATTCCTAGGCTAGGCAAAACTTCACAAATTAAAATATTTAAGTGTAGCTGGAACTTAAACTGAGGAAGGACAGAAAATGGAATAGTTTGTTTGACAATTCTGTGAGAGGTGTTCCCTCTCTAAAGTTTGAACTTGTGGATTTGATGTGAAAATAAAGGCATGGGGAAAATATTGTGAGAGTAAAAAGGAAAACTTACTAGGGAGGAGCAACAGATTCAACAAAATAACTGAAATATTTTTCCTCTCTTTCATTTTATGCCAAGGGATAATTTCTAGTATTTGTTTCTATTTAAGAAGAAAATTTGTGATTTGCAACACTGTACATTATACATTTAAATTGCTCATCTATGAATATCATAGCAAAGTATCCAATTAAAAATCTTCTTTATAGAACTGTGAATGGTGTCTTTTTTAAATGTTCAATAAAGATGAAATGAATCCTTTTTTATTTATGTGACTTTGGTGTCAATTACTGTACTTAACTTCCTTGTTAGAACTTGCACATCAGCAGGTAGTACAGGGTTCTGCTACATATCTTTCAATATATCTACTTAGAAACTGCCCTTTGAACTTCAACTTCTTGCTATGGCATCAGTAATGTGATTCCCATTACAGATGGGTGCATTAACTATTCTCAGACTATGTAAGAATCCATTTTTATTGACAGGCTATGTTTACATACAGTCTATTTGGAAAATAAGAAAAGTTCATTGTCTCTACAAATAATACTGGATAAATATAAGTGGATTGCTAGTTGCTATCCTTTTTGTGCTGTTCTGGTGCACTGTGAACTTCTGACGTTCTTTAGGTAGCTGCCCTGCTGCTCTTCCAAATTTGTCAAGCTATTTGGCACCTGGTCTGACCTTAATGTCTAGAGTGAACTGCTGAGCTATGAAGTGTTCTGATTTTCCGATGCTTTGCCAAATTCCTTCCCCTGTCCCTGCCACCTTTAAAATAACAAGGTCAATCACACAAAAGAAAGATGGCAGAGTTTCAGGTCCAATGATGCTGATTATCAGCATAACACATAGAGTTCAGCATGACATCAACTTGTCCTTGAAGACGATGGCAACTCCAGCTGGAATTGGCTATGATTACTAAAAAAAAAAAAAAAAAAAAAAGAATGCAAGTGCCCATTTCCTAAAGATACTTATCAGACTTAAAGATGTACATTTTAAGGTTTTCAAAACTATAGTCACTTAATTAAAAATAACTAAGGAAATATTAATGTTAACTTGCATTGGCCATGTCTAAATAAATTCTGAATTGATGAAAACATCACATTCTTCAAAATCTAACTTAAATATGATTGCCAGGGGAATAGGGGTGAGAAAAGGATGGACTGTTTGGAATCAGCAAATGTAAATTATTATATAAAGAATGAATAAACAACATCCTTCTGTGGATAAGAGGGGACTATATTCAATACTCTGTGATAAACCATAATGGGAAAGAAGATGAAAAAAGGATGCATATTTAAAACTGAATCACTTTTCTGTACAGCAGAAATTGACACATACTTCAATAAAATAACAATTGGCATAATAAATTACATGGTTGATATGAAGAAGTTGTGCCAATGGTTAAAAAAAAAAAAAAAAAAAAAAGACACTACTAGTGAATACTGGCTGGAGAAGGCAATGGCACCCCACTCCAGTACTCTTGCCTGGAAAATCCCATGGACGGAGAAGCCAGGTGGGCTGCAGTCCATGGGGTCACTAAGAGTCTGACATGACTGAGAGACTTCACTTTCACTTTGCACTTTCATGCATTGGAGCAGGAAATGGCAACCCACTCCAGTGTTCTTGCCTGGAGAATCCCAGGGACAAGGGAGCCTGGTGGGCTACATCTATGGGGTTGCACAGATTCGGACATGACCGAAGCGCCTCAGCAGCAGCAGCAGCAGTGAATACTGCAAACCAGGCACCCTCAATCATAAGGAATCCTTTCTCGTTATTTGGCTCAAGAAGAATTTCAGAGAAAGAAATGTTCCTCAAAAAGAAGTAATTCACACACATCTTCCACTCATTCTCTTTTCCTAAACACTGACTAATTTAACTTTCCTAATTCTTAGGGTAATAATCTTTCCATTTTTACTAGAAAATCTCACAGTGTTATTTTAGATATCCCCACCTTGGTATGAAAATAGAAATATCACATTCAGTATTGCTAATGAGAAATGTTATGCTATCTAAAACACACAGGATTAGTACACAATAGGTACACAGACTGAACGAATAAAATTAGTATATATTGTATATGTATATGAAACTAACTACAAGTAAGTAAATCTTTATTCACAAACACCTAAAGCCAGCTAGTGTAAGGTGTAAGCCTTTTGTGTTCATTCAAAATTTTTATTGAAGTCCAGACATATGCTTAAGCTGTACAGAGTAGATATTTTATCATAGATTTTAAAATAGAAGAAATGTCAGCAATCAGCTAACATTTTGTACATGAGGAGAGTAATGCCGAAAGAGAGTAAATAAAACATCTAAAAGTATTTACAACTAGTAAAAAAAATTAATAATAATGGACCAGAATACTGATGTTATGTTCTTTCCACAAAACCACAGTTTGTTTTCATTCAGAATAGCTTATGTATGTTTTTTATATCTACTTAGAAAGGTCTTACCTTTGGAATGAAACAATATTAAAGATATTGTTTGATGAATATATATGTGTGTGTGTGTATATATTTTTTTAATTTATATATATATCTGACAGCAAAGATTATAAGTTTACTTACTGTTTTCAAAATTTTATTTTAACATTATTCATTCTTTTAATCTCATTTTTGAAAATGCAACTCAAAGGGGCAAAATAATAATACTAATAATGTA
Source organism: Aepyceros melampus (assembly GCA_006408695.1). Taxonomy (NCBI): domain Eukaryota; kingdom Metazoa; phylum Chordata; class Mammalia; order Artiodactyla; family Bovidae; genus Aepyceros; species Aepyceros melampus. Next base: position 268,356 of record SJXQ01001310.1, read on the forward strand.
TATTTTTATAGTAATTTAAATTAAAATTTGTTTATTAGTCCTTTCTCTTTGCAAGTCAGAGAATTCATTCAGCTGATGAAGTCTTCAATGAGCCACCAACACAATGCCAACATGATTCAGCAGAAATGTACGCAATTATTCAAACTTGTAATGGTACTTTGAGTGATGTAATTAATGTTATACTCAGTGATAGGATATTTCAATTGCCTGAGTTAATGGATTTTTAAAAAGTGTGTTGGATCATATATCCATCCTAATTAGGGCTAAAGAAAAGTCAGAAGAAAGTCAGATAAAAAGCATACTAAGGATATTAGAAATTATTACCTACTCTGTGAAATCTCTAATCTTTGCAAATACTCTTTACTTTGTGCTTCTATTTTGCACTTATTTTAACCTTTTACCTGCCTCTATAATTTACCTTTTCTCCCCAGGCATAGCAACTGATATACTCAGAACTCAGTACATGTTTGCTAAGTAAATGAATGAATAAATGAATAAACGTAGTACACATTTACATACAATGTTAGATATCCTGAATTTTGCAATTACTTTTCACATATATCAGCACTACTTAATTATACTGAGCATAACAAACACCTGGAATTTTTATTAACCCTTTCTTGAAAGCTTCCAGTGTTGACTGGGAAGCTGTAAGATTAAAAGTGCCTCAGAATAGTTATATTATCAGAGATCTGGAATGATTTAATTAATGTATTATATATTTTGACAGCATTAATAAAACACATTTAACTTTATTTTATTTATGTTTTTTATGTAGTAGTTAATCATCTATTGCAATCTTAGGAAAGTCATATAGAAAATATTAATCTAGTTCCTATATTTTAATATTAGGCATAAAAAGGATTAATATATGATATGGGCCTTTATAAAATTCACAACACATGAGGAAAATAGATATTCAAAAATAAGTTATGAGATCCTAGATATAAACACACACAACTAAAGTGAACTGATCTTTGACAAAGGAGAGAGGCAAAGCAATGAAGCAAAACAGCCTTTCAACAACTGGCAATGCACATGCAAAAATAGAATCTATATCCAAACTTTACACTCATCCCAATAATTAACTTAAAAAAGATAACAGACCTAAATGTAAAATTCAGAATTATAAAACTTCTAATAGACAACATAGCAGAAAGTCTAAAAAAACATTGGGAATGTCAATTATTTTTCAGATACTACACATTAAAAAAATGCATGAAATAATTGGCAAACTGGATTTCTTAAAAGTTAAAAATTCTGCTCTATACAAGATATTATTTTTAATATTAAGAGAATAAGGAGATCAGCCACACATGAAGATATAGTATTTACAAAAGACATACTGATAAAAGAAAATATATACAAAGAAATCTTGAACCTCAACAAATAAGAAAATTGATAATCTGCTTTAAAAATGGGCAAAATACCTGAAGAAACACTTCAAAGAAGACATACAGATAGCAAATAAGCATAGGACATGATGGGACAGCTCAGCATTGGATGTCGTTAGAGAACTGCAAACTAAAACAACAAGATACCACTCCACATCTGTTAGAATGGCCAAGACACAGACAGCAGCAAGTGGTGCTGAGGATATGGAGCACTCCTCAAGAACTCGCACTCATTTCTGGTGAGATTGCAAAGTGCTACACAGACTCTGAAAGACAGTTTAATGGTTTCTTGCAGAATTAAACATTCTGTGAGCACATGTGTAAGCCATCACTTTCCTTGGTATTGACCCAAATGTGCTAAGTACTTATGTCATCATGAACACCTGCACATGGATGTTTCACAAAGTTTTATTCGTAATTGGCAAAACTTGGAAGGAACCAAAATGCCTTTTAATAGGTGAATGGTTAAATTTTGATTTATTTAGATAATAAAATACTATTCAGAAAAAGAAATGAACTATTAATCACTGAAAAGATAAGAGAGAGGTTTTAATATGTATTACTAAGTGAAACAGCTCATCTTAAAAGGCTACATATACTATGATTCCAACTAAAAACTAGGAAGATAATAAAAAGATGTTGTCAGGGTAAGAAACAGGGAGGGATAAACAGGTGAACACAGAGGATTTTTAAGGCAATAAAGCTATTGTGTAAGATAATAAAATGGTACATACATGTCATTTTACATTGTCCAAAACCCATGTGGTTTTTTAAACACACATCATATAACAGCAGAGTGAACCTGAACCCTAGGGTAAAATATGGATTTTGGGTGACAAAGTAGGTTCTCTGACTGCAACAAATGTGCCATTCTGATGGGGAACATTGAAATGGAGGAGGCTATGAATGTGTGGGAACAGGGAGAAGGTGGAAAATCTCTATACCTTCCTCCTAATTTTGCTGTGAACCTTGTGTGCTCAGTCACGTCTTTGTGGCACCAGACTGTAGCCCACCGGGTTCTCTATTCATTTTCCAGGCAAGAATGGGTTGCTATTTCCTACTCCTAGGGAATCTTCCTAACTCAGGGATTGTACCTGTGTCTCTTACATCTCCTGCATTGACAGGTGGGTTCTTTACCACTATGCCCTGGAAAAGGCAATGGCAATCCACCCAGTACTCTTGCCTGGAAAATCCCATGGACAGAGGAGCCTGGTAGGTTATAGTCCATGGGGTCACAAAGAGTCAGACACAACTGAGTGACTTCACTCTCCTTTACCACTAGCGCCACCTGGAAAGCTAGGAACCTAAACCTTCTCTAAAAGATAAAATCTATTTAAAAAATAAATGATACAAGAATATGGTTACAATTTGACATATTTTGCAGCTTAGGGCTAACCTACAGTAGGCGGCTGTGAGAAAAGAACAAGGGTCTTTGATCAGGGAATAGAATAATAGGACCCTATAACTTACTATTAACTTAAGAAATCTTCATCTAGACTCAAAATCCCTGAGTCACATTTCCACCACTAAATGTCATTTCTCTATTTTTTTCACGTTGGTTAGAATAAATGGTGAAAATCAAATTATAAACATAACTTTTTGTGTTTTTTTTTTTTTTGCTTGATTTGATGGTTTGACAGTGATAAAGATACATTATATTGGGTTTAGAAAAGAGATATGTCTCAGAAAAGTCATCAGCCTGTTCTTGAGCTTACTGTTTTTCTCTATCCTTTTAACTACACTGGCTTCCTTGATATTAGGTGTGGACTGATTAGAATTTAGGGAAACAAGCTTCTTGATGGAAGAGTCAGTGCTTTTAACAGAACTCTCCTGCTGGGTGGCCCATAGGAATTTAAGAAGCTGGCTTTTAAGGGAAATAAACACATGAACAAGGTAAGATAACTGTCTCCAAATTCTCCATTAAGAGTACAAGCCGCCTGGGGGGGAGAGAGGAAGCTATAATAATTGTCTATTATGAACAAGTGTTTTATGAAAATGTTACATATATCACCTAATATATGAACCAATCTATTATATAACCTAGGTATTATTGCCATTTACAGATGAGAAGCATGATGTCCAAAGGTCACATACTCCTTAAGAGACTAAGCTAAATCTGTGAGATCTATATTTTTTCAAACTTACTGTGAGTAATGACTTTTAAAGGTCTTTGGAAAAACAAGATTCACAGTTTCCTAATATAAGTCTGATGGCATTTTTATCCTCCATTTACTAAAGTCATTTCTAGTGTGTGGGGGTTGGGGGGGAGTAGGGTATGAGAGAAATGGAGAGAAACAACCAAGACTAAATGCAGTAAGCTACCTGAAATTCTGCTACCATTTCTATGCCCCTCAATTTAAGCATCATTCCTTACAGGAAGCTTTCTCTGACCCCCTAGACCAGGTTAGACTGCCATCACTTCTTTACAATACTGTTGGTACTGTGCAGGACCCAGTGGGCTTCTGGGCACAAGTCTTTCTGTGTCCCCAATTTCTCTGATTATATAGCAAACAGCCTTCATTCAGCCTCCAAGACCTTCCCCGAGTTCCAACTGGCAGATTCAAGTAGTTACTAATTAGAGAAAGGAGGGGATGGGCAACCAAGAAGAAAAAATAAGCCAAGAGTAGCCTTGGGGCAAGGTTCTGTTTCCTCATCAAGAGATACATACAACAATATCTTTGAGCTATTTTGCAGATCTCAAAAACCCCTCCAGATGGGAGACTTAACAGTTAATGGTGGTATTCTCCCCACGAGTATGTAGACCCCCAGCCTGACTGCACATGAAGGTTGACTGACTCCTACTTACCTCACCATCAACCCGACAGAAGATTGTTCATGGAGTGATACATGCACTCTTTAAACAATTACCATAAAACTTCTATCTTCCCCAAATGGAGACACAGGGTTCTGAGCGCATTAGCCTGCTGGGGCCTTCTTTTCCTGGCAAAGCAATAAATCTATCCTCTGCCTCTTCACCCAAAGTTCCTTCTCAGATTTAATTCAGCACCAGTGAATAGAGAAGCTGAGCTTTTGGCATCAATTTAAATTAGCTGTTTGGTACCTCACTTTCTGAGCCATGAACTCTTGAAGTAAGGTGCAACGTCCACCCTGTGAAGGCACAAACTAATCATCCTGGCTTTACTCACAGCACCTGGAACACTTTGTAAGTATATAGTGAATACAATAAAAAAGATTTGAAGTCATGTAAGTGCTGCTTCTACCTAAGTATCTCTTATAAGCAAGAATTTTGCCTTGAAAAAAGGTTCCAAATAGCCTGCCTCCATCTTTTCCACCTTCTGCAAATCTTATGAAGTTGGTATGGTTAGCACTTAACTCTAAATGTAACTTGGGCTTGTTTAACCAACTGTTTTGAGAATTGGATTTCAAAGTAAGAACACTGAATTTAAGGTTAATATATCAAACCAAGGCTGTGGCTGAATCATCTTTCTTCCTATAGACAATGAATATCCTTCATATGACCCTTGCAGAGAATAGATTCCGAGCCAGCTATTTGATTAAATTCTCTGTTCCCACCAAGAGGGAAGTCACTAACAAGCTAAGGGAAAAACAGCATGAGAGAAGAGCAATCCCACCCCATGTCAAGGCATTTATAAGTTGGATCAATACAATCTTCAAAGCACCCACAAAAACAAAAACATTATTCTAACCTCTTCCAAGGCCTCTTGCATCCTGTAGCTAACAAAAGGCAATATTCTACCACCCACAGCAGTAGCTTAATGTTCCTGCTGCTGTAGAAAATGTTATATGGACAAATGGATCATGCTGTGGCTGCTGGATTAAGAAACATCTACAGAAACTCAGACCATCACATACAGGAAACTACAGGTGTTGAGCACAGAATAGAGAGAGCCTACTAAATTGATTTCCACAGTGCTCAAGGCAAAGGTAGAAACACTGAGATTATTGGAAGAAAAAAAAAGCTAAGTCACTAGCAAAAAGGAACAGAAAACAGAAAAGGGATAAGATCAAACTCCCAGATGAAAATTATCATACAGGATGCTTTAACTGAATTTAACTGCCACACTCAGAACCTCCCCACACCCTGAACTACCCATCCCCACTTGGATAACAGTTTCATATTTTATGGAGTTTTGTGGATTTTCAAATTTTAATTTAGCAAAGATTTTTCCTGATCCCTTGTCCAAGACTATTCAAAATACAATCTATCTAAATAGCACTCATGTTATCATGATGAATCACTAGTTAATTAGTAACTATCAAAAACCAATAAAGGACAGAAATGGTATGGACCAAACAAAAACAGAAGATACTAAGAAGAGTTGACAAGAATACACAGAAGAACTACACAAGAAATATATCATGACCCAGATAATAACAATGGTGTGATTACTCTCCTAGAGCCAGACAAAGTCAAGCGGGCCTTAGGAAGCATCACTACAAACAAAGCTAGTGGAGGTGATGGAATTCCAGCTGCTGCTGCTGCTGCTACTGATGCTAAGTTGCTTCAGTCGTGTCTGACTCTGTGTGACTTCATAGAGGGCAGCTCACCAGGCTCCTCTGTCCCTGGGATTCTCCAGGCAAGAACACTGGATGGGTTGCCATTTTCTTCTCTAATGCATGAAAGTGAAGTCACTCAGTCATGTCTGACTCTTCGAAACCCCGTGGACTGCAGCCTACAAGGCTCCTCCATCCACGAAATTTTCCAGGTAAGAATAATGAAGTGAGTTGCCATTGCCTTCCCCAGGAATTCCAGCTGACCTATTTCAAATCCTAAAAGATGATGTGTTAAAGCGCTGCCCTCAATATGCCAGCAAATTTGGAAAACTCAGCAGTGGCCACAGAACTGAAAATGGTCAGTTTTCATTCCAATCCCAAGAAGGGCAATGCCAAAGAATATTCAAACTGCACTCATTGCAAACCGCATTGCACTTACACACTCAAACCGTACAACTGCACTCATCTCACACACTAGTAAAGTAATGCTCCAAATTCTCCAAGCCAGGCTTCAATAGTATATGAACCATGAACTTCCAGATGTTCAAACTGGATTTAGAAAAGGAAAAGGAAAAGGAACCAGAAATCAAATTGCCAACATTCTTTGGATCATCGAAAAGGCAAGAAGAGTTCCAGAAAAAACATCTACTTCTGCTTTATTGACTACGCCAAAGCCTTTGACAGTGTGGATCACGACAAACTGTCGAAAATTCTTAAAGAGATGGGAATAGCAGGCCACCTTATCTGCCTCCTGGGAAATCTGTATGCTGGTCAAGAAACAAGTTATAACTGGACATGGAACAACAGACTGGTTCCAATTTGGGAAACGAGTACATCAAGGCTGTATATTGTCACCCTGTTTGTTTAACTTATATGCAGAGTACATCATGCAAAACCCCAGGCTAGATGAAGCACAAGCTAGAACCAAGATTGCCGGAGAAATATCAATAACCTCAGAAATGGAGAGGATACCACCCTTATGGCAGAAAGTGAAGAAGAACTAAAGAGCCTCTTGATGAAAGTGAAAGAAGAGAGTGAAAAGCTGGCTTACAGCTCAACATTCAGAAAACCAAGATCATGGCATCTGGTTCCATCAGTTCATGACAAATAGATGTGGGAAAACTGTATTTTCTTGGGCTCCAAAATCACTGCAGATGGTGACTGCAGCCATGAAATTAAAGGATGCTTGCTTCTTGGAAGAAATGCTATGACCAAACTAGACAGCATATTAAAAAGCAGAGATGTTACTTTGCTGACAAGTCAGCAGTCTAGTCAGTCCGTCTAGTCAAAGCTATGGTCTTTCCAGTTATCTGTATGAATGTGAGAGTGGGACTATAAAGAAAGCTGAGTGCCAAAGAACTGATGCTTTTTAACTGTGGTGTTGGAGAAGACTCTTGAGAGTAGGGAGATCAAACCAGTCCATCTTGAAGGACATTAGTCCTGAATATTCATTGGAAGGACTGATGCTAAAGCTGAAACTCCAATACTTTGGCCACCTGATGCAAAAAACTGACTCACTGGAAAATCCCTGATACTGGGAAAGATTGAAGGCAGGAGGAGAAGGGGACAACAAAGGATGGAATGGTTGGAGGGCATCACTGACTCAATAGAAATGAGTTTGAGTAAACTCCGGGAGCTGATGATGGACAGAGAGGCCTGGCATGCTGCAATCCACTGGGCTCAGAGTCAGACACGACTGAACGACTGAACTAAACTGATCAGAAAACATGTGCAAGGGATGTTGCAATCAATGTCTGGACTCATGTTTTGAATTACCAGACATTTCCTTTACCACATTATTTACTAAATAACATACCATCTCATATTACCGTTTAGGAAGGCTCATCAATCTCAAGTTTGTTTGTTTGCTTTGTAATTACACCTTACTTTCTCCATCCTCAGTTTCTTTTTCTTTATTTTTTCTTATTTTTAAAAGTATACTTGATTTACAAAGGTTGTGTTTGTTTCCAGCATATAGCAAAATGATTCTCATATATATACACACACACACACACACACACACACACAATGGAATACACATACACATATATATTATATATAATATATATTTTATATACCATTATATATATATATATATAATACACCTGATCAACGGACATGAACTTGGGCAAACTCCAAGAGATAGGAATATGGAGACCTAGTGTGTTGCAGTCCATGGGGTCACAAAGAGACATGATTTAGCAACCGAACAACAATATATACACATATTTTCATATTATTTTCCATTATAGGTTATTGAATACAGTTCCCTGTGCTATGCAGTAGGATCTTCTTGTTTGCGTAACTTATATATAGGAGTTTTATCTGCTATTACGTACTCCTAATTTATCACCTATCCTTCTCCTTTGGTAACTATAAGTCTATTTTCTATGTCTGTGAGCTTGTTTCTGTTTTGGAAGTAGATTCATTTTTATCATAATACAGACTTTACACATAAGTGATATCATATGATATTTGTGTTTCTGATTTACTTCACCTAGTCTAATAATCTCTAGGTCCATCCATGTTGCTGAAAATTGCATTATTTTTTATAGCTAAGCAACCATCATAAATATGTGTGTGTGCATACACACACCACATCTTTATTGATTTATCTGTCAATGGACATTTAGGTTTCTTCCATGTCTTGGCTATTGTAAATAGTGCCACTAAGAACATTAAGATACATGTATCTTATGATTTTTTTTCTCTAGATATATACCCAGGAATGGGATTGCTGGATCATATGGCAACACTATTTTTTTAAGTAACCTCCATACTGTTCTATGTAGTGGCAGTATCAATTTATATTCCCATCAAAAGCTTAGGAGGGCTTCCTCTTCTTTATACTCTTTCTAGCATTTATTATTTGTAGACTTTTTAATGATGGCCATTCTGACCATTGTTGAGAGGATGTAACACCTTATTGTAGTCTTGATTTGCATTTCTCTTATCATTAGCAATGTTGAGCATCTTTTCATGTGCCGATTGGCCATCTGCACATTTACTTCGGGGCAATATCTATTTAGATCTGTTCATTTTTTTAATTGGATTGTTTGCTATTGAGTGATATGATCTATGTGTATATTTTGGAAATTAATCTCTTATTGGTAACATTGTGTGCAAATATTGTCTTCCATTCTGTGTGTTGTCCTTTCATTTATGGCTTTCTTTGCTGTGCAAATGCTTATAAGTTTGATTATATCCTCTTTGTTTATTTTTGTTATCTAGATTGGTCACAGTTTTTCCTCTAAGGAATAAGTGTATTTTAATTTCACAGGTGCAGTCACCATTGGCAGTGATTTTGGAGCCCAACAAAATAATGTCTGTGACTGTTTCCATTGTTTCCCCATCTTTTGCCATGAAGTGATGAGACCGGATGCTGTGATCTTTGCTTTTTGTTTTTTTTAGAGGTGAATTTTTGTTTTATTCCTGGGTTTGTTATAATAGCTAATGTATCCTGGTTAGAAAAAAATCCAAGTTTCAAATCCTGGTCTTTCTATTACAAAGACTGTGTTCTTTAAATACTATGCTGCCTACCAGACAGATACTAATCTGAGTTGGCTGGGTAATTATTGATGGAAGAGTTTTCCCTCTCTGCAGTCTTCAATTTAGAATCTTGTATTTGTGAAGCTGGCTTGATGACTTAACATGAGAATAACAACTTTAATAATGATAGTAGTAGTCAGTTCAGTTCAATCACTCAGCTGTGTCTGACTCTTTGGGAACCTATGGACTGCAGCACATCAGGATTCCCTGTCCATTATCAACTTCCAGAGCTTACTCATACTCATGTCCATCAAGTTCATGATGCCATCCAACCATCTCATCCTCTGTCATCCCTTTCTCTTCCTGCCTTCAATCATTGCTAGCATCAGGGTCTTTTCCAAGGAGTCAGTTCTTCACAACAGGTGGCCAAAGAACTGGAGTTTCAGCTTCAGCATCTGTCCTAACAATGAATATTCAGGGTTGATTTCCTTTAGGATTGAGGTTGGATCTCCTCGCAGTCCAAGGGACACTCAAGAGTCCTCCAACACCACAGTTCAAAAGCATCAATCCTTTGGTGCTCAGTTTTCTTTATAGTCCAACTCTCACATCCATACATGACTACTAGAAAAACCATAGCTTTGACTAGACAGACTTTTGTTGAGAAAGCAATGTCTCTGCTTTTTTAATATAAATTTATTTATTTTAATTGGAGGCTAATTACTTTACAATATTGTATTGGTTTTGCCATACATCAACATGAATCAGCCACGGGTGTACACATGTTCCCCAACCTGAACCCCCTTCCACCTCCCTCCCCGTACCATCCCTCTGGGTCATCCCAGTGCACCAGCCCCAAGCATCCTGTCCAGGTTCGATGCATGATACAAGTGCTTGTGACCTTTGTTTTTTGAATGCTGAGTTTTAGCGTTAGTTTTAGTGTCAGCTTTTTCACTCTCCTCTTTTACCTTCATCAAGAGGCTCTTTAATTCCTCTTTACTTTCTGCTCTAAGGGTGGTGTCATCTGCATATCTGAAGTTGTAGATATTTCTCCCTGCAATCTGGATTCCAGCTTGTGCTTCATTCAGCCTGGCATTTTGCATGATGTACTTTGTATATAAGTTAAACAAGTAATGTGACAATTTACAGCTTTGATGTACACCTTTCTCAATTTGGAACCAGTCTGTTCCATGTCTGGTTCTAACTGTTGCTTTTTGACTTGCATACAGGTTCTTACTTTAGCCACTGTAATTGTATATTCCATTCACATCCATATCATCAAAATGCCAGAGGTGAATAGTCTTGTTATAAGGAAAGAACCATAAACATGTATATGGATATGGAATTAATAGACCCACAGAGGTCATCCTACCCTTGAGACAGAGATATTACTTTCAAATCATTACTATACCAGACTTGCTTGGAGACAGTTAGGTATCTAGAACCCAGGATAGAAAAAGTCACCCTCAAATATCAAAGTATTTTCTGATTTTTTTTCTTCCAGGGAAGTGTTTTCCTTTGAATTCACCAATTTAATTCCACAGATAATTAATATAATACTCTTATAATATTATATTTTTATTGTAGTAAAATATGCTAACATACAATTTACCATTAACTACTTTTAAATGTACAATTCAGTACATTAAATATATTCATAGTGTGTAACAAGCACCTCTATTTATTTCCAGAACTTTTAAATCATCCCTTATAGAAACTCTGTACCATTAAATATATTCTTATTTTATGAATATTCACAGGCATACTCAAGCTACATTAAAGGACTGCTGAGGTTCTGAAAGAAAAACTATAAAAATTAAGCAATCTAAAGTAAAACTAGCCACATGTGCTAAAGTTCTTGTATTAGCATAGCAGATAGTAATAAAATTCATATTATATACTGTTTTATTTAACATTTCTACCAAAAAATTAAAAAAATAAACAGGATTTGAAGCCCTTTTCTTGATCCCAAATAAATTAACTATAAACCTTCAGTTAAAATAATTAAACATTACTAATTATTTTTCACAAAGTAATATGCATTTTCTTTCATGTAGTCTCAAGATAAAGAGTATTCAGAAAACAAATAAGCCCACTGGGAGAATTTGCTCTTAGAGAAACTGAAATATACCAGCAGTCCACATTCCTGATATAATGTGTTCATATAAATTCTATCCAAAAAAGTCCATTTTAAAACTCACTGTTCTCTTTCCACAAAAACAATGTTATAATTGGGGAGCTATATTCCTGAGCAGGACTTTGCATTGAATCAATCACAGATATACCCAATAAGATGTCAAATCTATAAAAACTATAAACCTTTGCAATCATGTAAAACAGGAAAATTACACTTCTTGATAGACTTTAACAGCTAAAAGTGATTTTAGAACATTATTAAGTTCAGGTCTCTTGTTGGATGAATGAAACAAACAAATGTCCAGAAAAGATGTGTGACATTCTTTTAATTTACCAAAGTAGATTGTAGAAATAGGCACTAAAATTAAAGATTTCTTCATCCCAATCTATTGTTCCTTTCACATATTTTAATGTTTCTCTTATAATACTTCAGCAATTACAGTTGTACATTATAGATTTATGACAGATATTAATTGTAGCATGTTTGCAATATATAAAAATGTAGTGCAAATGTATTTTATATAAAAGCTATATATAATAAATATTCTTGCTGCATTTATATTAAATTCATAGATTAATTAGCTTTTTACAATTTAAAAAGACTTCTAGTGATATGATTGGAGGGGCCGATTTCAACTAAAAGTCAATCATGGGAGACTGGCCAGGCTTTTGGTTTTACTTGTCAAGAAAATTTCCCATTGAAACAAGAGATATTCTAAAACCTTCATTCACTCATTGTTATTTTTACAAAAGGTCCATTTTAGTATCTTGATATTCAAGAATTTTAATGCATGAAGCTATTGCATAACATACTTAGTTCTCTCAAGCCAAAACCATAATCAAACACACACACACACACACACACTGACAGGTTTGAAAGAAACTATTTTCATTCATCTCCCAACCTCCTTCCCTTAAGAAAAAAAAAAAAAGGCATTTAAATTTTGCTGCTTTAGGACTGCACAGGACGGTTGGTAAAGACAGTTTTTCCTACAAACCTGTATTATAAACTTGCATAATTAAATTAGCTCCTGTCTTTTATAGCATTTGGAGAAGGAAATGGCGATCCACTCTAGTATTATTGTCTGGAGAATCCCATGGACAGAGGAGCCTGGTTGGCTCCAGTCCATGGGGTCGCAGAGTCAGACATAACTGAGTAATTAAAACTTTATAACATTAGAGAAAACTGTATCCTTCCATAAAGGATAAACACAAACTGCCTCTTTGAATAGGGATGGAACACACTGGAAGTTACCTCAGAATCTGGCAATAAAGTGAATAAAGGTTTTCAGAAGAGAAGTGCATATGCTAATCTGGACTGAGAGAAATGGCAAAATATAAAAAGGGGGTTGCTATATTTCACTTGAATCTTAAGATATATTCTTTCTTCCTGAGAGAACTAGTACTCTGCTCACTTTAAAATATTTATATCTATATGCAAAATCTGCATAATTGTATGTGCTTATAAATATGTATGTGGAAGAAGCCTTATTAAATAAAAGCTGATTTAAAAATAAAAACTAAGCAAAATGAGTGATTTGACAAATGGAACATGTACAAATGTTTCAGTTGGCTTTTGCAGGCAGCCTTATGGAATAACACTTAGGACATGACTTCCTGACAGAAGCCTTTGAAAAATATTTTGGTTTAAGCTGCCTTTCCATGTGGATTATCATGTAAATAGCTAGACAGATGAGTGAAGATAAATACATTGTTTGACTAATATAGTTAACTCTTAGGTAAACTATCAACAGATCAAAAGAAGTGCTTGTATCTCTGGGTGTAAAAGCACCATTTTATCCCCTGGTTTTATACTTTCAGATTTTCAGGACTCCACGCACAGCTCACCCAGAGTTGACTGTGTCATTCCTGGCATTGAATTGCCAGCATATTTCCACTAACTCTTGTCTTAAATTTGCCACTGAAGTCTCCATTATCAATGGAAAATCAATATTGAGTGGTTTTATTATGTCATGTTGAGCACTGAGTATGTTAGAAAAGATATAAAACAAGGACCTTGAACTAATGGAGTTTAATATCTATTTGTATAAAAAAAATATAAAAGTAAGCAATAAATATATATACTGCTTAACACTGGGAATCATCACTAAGTTAGTGGTATATAAAAGTTATTCATATTTGGAATATCTAAACTATTTTATTGAATTAGTAAAAAAACAACTCAATACAAAAAAGCATGGGCATGTTATCAAGGAATTTCTAACATAAAAAATTATATGTACAAAAACAAGTGAAAAGGACTCAACCTTGGGAACAATAAGGAAAATGTAAATTAAAAATAACCAGATATAAATGTGGTTGTAAGGTTAACAGGGACTTCCCTGGTGGCTCAAACAGTAAAGTGTCTGCCTACAATGCGGGAGACCTGGGTTCAATTCCTGAGTTGGGAAGATCCCCTGGAGAAGGAAATGGCAACCCATTCCAGTATTCTTGCCTGGAGAATCCCATGGACAGAGGAGCCCGGTGGGCTATAGTCTATGGGGTCACAAAGAGTCAGACACGGCTGAGCCACTTCACTCAGATAAGGTTAATAAAACCTTAGATTAATTAAGATTAGTAATACCAAATGTTAAAACCTACAGTTGCTGTGTCAATTGGTAAAGTCTATTTCAATGCCATATGGCAGTGTCTATCAAAGTTAGAACTGTATAATTTTGTTTTGAACACAAGAATTTCAATTGTAGGGATTTAATCTGGAGAAGTTGTCATAAGAATATCAACATATGCTGACAAGAATGTTCATTACCATGCGAATAGAAGCAAATAAAGTGAACTTAACTAAAGATCCTATAGCAGGAAAGTAGTTTAAAAATATGCATGGTTAGCTCCATTATGAAATTTTGAGATTTAAAAAAAGTAAGGAATAAATTTATATATTATCATATAATACCCTATCAGGCATATGGCTAAATGAATAAAGTATGGCACAGAACAATACATATATTTATGTAAATTAACATATCCACATCTATTCCATATCACATACATATGTATATATATATAACCACACAGAAAGATGCCTGAAAATACATATTCCAAATGGTTGAAAATGGTTATTTCTGGGAGGGGAAGTGAAGACTGGGGAGAAAAGTGAAGGGAGATGAGAGTATTTTGTTTTGAATAGTTCTGCATTGTTAGGGATTTTCACCCTGTGAATACATTCATGCAAACTTGTAGTTTTTAAGGCAAAGATGGATACAATGACTGAAAATGCATGGTACTGATAAAGCAGAAGCAACACAGTATTGAAGCACGACTGACAGGCAGATTAATGGAGAAATAAAAAACTCATGAAAGGAATTAGAAATAATATGTGTATGCTAGAAGTTTGAGAATAAAGCTAAAGCAACCAGAGGATCAAGAAATGCACACATTTCTTAAATAAAATTATGTAAACCACTATGAGATACTAGTTCTTTGGGGAAAGTAAAAGGAGACAACAATTAAGATGGCATATTTGGAGCATATATATTATTATGGGGGAAGAAACCAGGGTGGGTGAAACTGAGCCAGCATTATCTACTGTGACTCGTGCAGGAAATATTTAACTGGATCTGAGCAGATCATGGTCTCTACATTTTGAAAATTAAGACACGAACTTAAGGACTGATAATTAGAGTTTGGTGAACACATTCCCACTTCATTCCTGTTTGGCAGGTATCTGCTACTGCTTTTCACTGTCCTGCATCACTGGGCAAGGTCTCATACTCACTGATATCTTTGGTGCTTACCAAACAATGGTCTTTAAATGAAAACAGAAACCATGGGATTCTCATACAGGTTCATGCTTAATGGTGGCACTCATAAATGGCATGGTGTCATAACTGCTGTTTGCAGGGGTGAAGGTAAGCCATGGTCAGTTTAGGTCACAACAGAATAGGGCTTCAGGTAGCACACTAGAGACAAAAGCCACACAAAGATAGACAACAGTATGCAAACTGGGAAAGAGGGTTTGTGCCTGGGCTCATGAGTAAATACCAGCAAGCAATGTGAAGGCTTATGTGATTCCTTTTATCAGAATCCTTCTGTACAGTTACCTAAATCTCTTATTTCTTTTATTTATTTTTGCTTGTTTGTGTGTGCATGTGCTGTGTCACTCAGTCATGTCTGAGGCTCCTCTGTCCATGGGGATTCTCCAGGCAAGAATACTGGTGTGGGTTGCCATGCCCTCCTCCAGGGGATCTTCCCAAATATATATATATATATATATATAAATTAAATATAGATATAAACATATATATATATATATATAAACTTTTATATCTAGATATTCATATATACACACTCTTACTTTATTTCAATTAATTGTGTGGACTTGTCATTCTTAATTCTTCTGTTATCTTCATTTGATCTCCAACTAAAGGTTCCTTTCAGAATTGTTACAGAATACATCATTTTCCTGTTCCTTTTAAGTATTATGGAAAAGATCCAAGTATACAAATAATGAAGTACTTAACAGGTAACTGTTTTTTTGTTTATTTGTTTGTTTGTTTTTTTACATAATGTGCTTTGCAAAGTCCCCCTACTTCATTTCATTACATACCACACAGCTACAAGCTTATATCTAAGTTTATATCTACAAGCTTATATCTACAAGCTTACTTGCCTTGTAAGCTCACAGGGAAGATTCATGCAAGGAAAAGAAAATACAATGGTGGTTCTCAACCCTGAAATCTCAAGTATTTATGTTTTCAGTGATGATTCAGCAAGAGAAACTTGAAGCAAAGTGAATAATAAACTAATCATTGTAATCACTAATCATTCACTTGGACTTTGACAGCATCAATAACTAAGAACAGAAAGCCAAGTCTCCACATTCCCTTTTGCTGAAGGAAAAGTCAAGCTTCTTAAAGTACTCATTTGACTCCTGACAAATTGCTAAAGATAACAATAATAACAGATGTATCCAAGGTCTGCTGATATCTACAACTTGTACCAAGATAATTTTTATGACGTTGAGTATGCAGAATGTGCACTTTGTTTTTATTCGGCAAAAGAGTTAACACTATGGGTAAAAGATGGATTCATTTAGGCTTTAGGGTGAAAACTCAGTCACTCAGTCAACTGACTTTTGCAACCCCATGAACTGTATGCAGCCCACTAGGCTCCTCTGTCCATGGGATTCTCCAGGCAAGAGTACTGGAGGGGGTTGTTTCCACTCCAGGACATCCTCCTGCCAGGGATTGAACACGTCTCTTGTATTGGCTTTAGGTGTCTTAATCTAA
This sequence comes from Aepyceros melampus, assembly GCA_006408695.1. Lineage (NCBI taxonomy): Eukaryota > Metazoa > Chordata > Mammalia > Artiodactyla > Bovidae > Aepyceros > Aepyceros melampus. Next base: position 285,094 of record SJXQ01001310.1, read on the forward strand.
TTTTCTTTCCATTTTATTAGGCTTGTTCTTTGTGCTCAAACTTCAGCTTTGATCATATGGCGGCGTCTTCTCTATTTTTTCTCCTCAAATACCTCAAGCTATTGCTAATACAATCAGAACGAATCCCTGTATTTCACTGGTGTTCCAACATTATTTTTCACACGTCTCGTTCTTTAAACAAAGCATCTGTATTGGAATAAGCTGTTCAAAGTACAGCAAATAAGCTTATTTGCCTCTTTATCCTCAGGGCCTGGCACATAATAGTATATATCCAATAAATGTTTGTTAAATTGTTTGTTAAAAAGAAAGCTAAAGTTAGTTTACTAAATATCCACTGAAGCAAGCAATAGCTATAAACACATTGTGTGAAGTATATTTTCTATTATACATTAACTTTCAATTATCTTTTCTTCCCCTCTATTGAGAAAATGAGTCCTTTGCAATAATTTAAATTCCATTTATTTAAAGTGCCAGCAATAATAATTGTATCATCAAATGTATTTTAGTGAGATCTAGTGTATCTCATTTTTAAAAATATGCATTCAGATACCATTCATTGGAGTTTACAGCATTACATCTCCAACAATGATATACACAATTTGATATTAAAAAATTACAAAAATAAACATGCAGTTATAAACTAAAAACTTAAAATACTACACTTAATATTCATTTTATTTCATTATAGGTTTGTGGTTTGTATTTTAGATTAGTGGACTATAGAATCTATTTTAAAACATATAATTAAGCGGGCTTTTAATAAAGGATGCTCCCCAAACACTTTAAAACTCATTTTCAACTCTTTTAAATGCAATGTTATAATTCTAATATTTAATTGCAAGCAGTTAGTTACAACTCTCTTCCATGGAAGTTCCTCCATAAAATGACATTATGAAGGTTTATATCCCACCTACACTTTTCACATACATGTTAAAGCTTTTAATATTGCCAGAGTATGAAAGATGATGTACCTGGATGAGGATTGGCAAAACAGTAATAGGAAATTGTTAGAGTCCTGAATGCCTCTGTAGTGGACCTGGGATGAGGACTGATAACACCATTTAATGATCTTATAAATCCAGAATCCAGAAATGTCTGTTTGCAATTCTACAGATAGTTCTAGCCAGTATAATCTGTTGATGTAATGTGAACAAAAAGAGAAAAGACATAAAAGTCATGGCTGGATTTGTTGTATGACTTTAGTTAATTCACTTATCTCTCCAAAATTTCCAATCATATGAACTTGAGTGTACAAGCTAACAGAAAACAGTAAAACATCTAGGAAAGGGGGGATGCTTTTCTGATTACCTACATACAATGTTCCACATAAGTAAATGACTGCAATCCTAAAAGAAGCATCTGGACAGAATATATAGACTTTCTTAAATCATTTGGATATGCTTACTTTCTTCGGTGAACTATTTATTTTATAAAGGAGGAATCAGGGAGGCTATAAAGAAGAAAAAAAAAAAAGAGAGAGAGAGAGAGAGAGATAGCATGAGAATAGCTTGAAGGAAAAATAAAGAATGAGGGCCAGAATGTCACTGCTGATACCTCATATGGGAGGAACAAGCATAGCCCCTTGGAACACAAAATAAGGTTCAGTGGCACTAACTACAAAACAGCTAAAACAGCTCTTGAACATTAAAATGGCAAGGCTCATTTTGAAGTAAGTGTTTGTTTGTTTGTTTGTTTAAAACCCAACTGAGTCAACTTCAGTTCAAGCCAAATAAAGGCTTGAACTGCGCATTAATAGCAGTGATCGCTAATACAATTAAAGGATAAGGCGAGAACAATGTTAATCTCACAGTCAAAAGACAAACGTAAGGGTCAAATTATTGAAAAAGACATGGAAAATGTGATGAAAAAATCCTGTGAAAGAGAAAAAATTGTTGATCTGAAATATATGGGAAATTAAAAATTAGATAGCTGAGACATTAATTTGTTGAGCAAAAACAACCCTCTCCTCAGAACGTCGGCCATATTTTTTTGTGCTGTATTTGCAGTATCACTGATCTGTTGCTCTGCATGCATGACTGGAAGGCTGGTCCTCTTTTTCTTTATTATTATTATTATTTTTTTTATTTTTTACTTTACAATATTGTATTGGTTTTGCCATACATCAACATGAATCTGCCATAGGTGTACATGTGTTCCCAATCCTGAACTCCCCTCCTACTTCCCTCCCCATACCATCCCTCTGGGTCATCCCACTGCACCAGCCCCAAGCATCCTGTATCCTGCATCAAACCTAGACTGGCGATTTGTTTCTTATATGATATTATACATGTTTCAATGCCGTTCTCCCAAATCATCCCACCCTCTCCCTCTCCCACAGAGTCCAAAAGACTGTTCTATACATCTGTGTCTCTTTTGCTGCCTCACATACAGAGTTATCGTTACCATCTTTCTAAATTCCATATATATGTGTTAGTATACTGTATTGATGNCTCTTTAAATTACCTTGATTTACAAGCAGTGCAACAATTAAGGTAAGGGAACTGCCTTCTGCAGTCTGTAGACTTCAGAAAAGTGTATTTCACCAGGACACATCTTATGGGCTGGCTAAGGGAAAGGAATTGAGCAGTAAAGGATATTTCATTCATATCTTAATAAACTGGTGAGCACAAATAGTTGAGATAATGAAATAGCACTCTGTACTCTTTTTTAAAATTAGAAATGAATATGTAAATTCTATTATAAAACATTTTCAAAAATGTAGGTTTGTGGGAGAAGTTACCTCTATACCGTAACTTGGTCATTCTTTCATCTAGATCTCTATCTTTATACACATATGGGCAAGCTGCTGGAAATTACTGCAAATTACTATACTGGGGAAAGAGAAATTCCCGGTATTTTATCCACAAAAGTAGCGAGGTAGAAAATTGAGCTATAAAGAATCAAAAAAGATTACATTAGACATGGAATTCATATTTGTTATCTACAGGTGTTATCAGGAGGTATTTTTGATGTGGTGGAATTAGTACTACAAAGAAGATATTGCAATGACCCTGACTTCAATATATATTAGTTTTATGACATGGAAGAAAATGCCTAACTTTTGGCTCACAGATTCATTGTGTACAAAATGAGAACAGCAACAGCTACCTCACCAGACTTCCAGGGATTAGAATAGGTTTAGAAGAATAAATATGTTCCCAGGAAAATTCATGGCACTCTGCACATGGTAAAGCCTCCATAACGTTTACTTTGGGAGAAAGATATATATGTATCTCCAGATCTACAATGTAGGTCTATCAACTCTAAAATCTTTATCCTTTCTCCCATTTATTCATTATTTTCCTCTATAAGTAATTTTTTTGGCAATATCTAGTTAAAATTATTGGGGGAAATATCACATTCAATATTTTAATATATTATTGTGCAGTATTCATATTTGGTAAGACTTAGCACATTTTGTAAGAAAAAAACATTAAAAATTCATGACAAAATTTTTCCCTGGATTTTTCTTACAAAATTTTAAAAGTGCTCCAACCTTCACAGGATTTACACATGAAGCATTTCTGACAGCTTTAGTTAAACATGAAACATTTCTGACAGCATTTTACATACTTCATGCAATATATTCTGATTTAAGATATGTTTATGCTGATTTTACACAAGTCTCCAAGCATCAACACACTGTCAGATAAAATTCCCCTGTTTTTTTTCTTCTAATTCATGTTTGCATATAATTAGAATGGGAAATCAGGGTAAATTGTCCAAGGAGTTGCATCTTAGCTTTTATATTCATTTTTGCCAAACTTTAGGAAAAATCCCATGTTTGCAAGGAAAATGTTTGTGTACGTATTTGAATATCAAACCATACAATGGAGTGGGGGCTTCCCTGGTGGATCATATGGTAAAGAATCTGGCTGAAATGTGGGAGACTTGGGCCAGTCCCTGGAGTAATAAGATCTCCTAGAGAAGAGAATGGCTCCCCACGTCAGTATTCTTGCCTGGAGGATTCCATGGACAGAGGAGCCTAGCAGGCTATAGTCCATGGCGTTAGAGTTGGACACGACTGAGTAACACACACACATACAATGGAATAGCTATTTATAATTTATTTTCTTAATTGCTATTCAGTTCAGTTCAGTTCAGTTCAGTCGCGCAGTCGTGTCCGACTCTTTGCGACCCCATGAATCGCAGCACGCCAGGCCTCCCTGTCCATCACCAACTCCCGGAGTTCACTCAGACTCACGTCCATTGAGTCCGTGATGCCATCCAGCCATCTCATCCTCGGTCTTCCCTTTCTCCTCCTGCCCCCAATCCCTCCCAGCATCAGGGTCTTTTCCAATGAGTCAACTCTTCGCATAAGGTGCCCAAAGTACTGGAGCTTCAGTTTTAGCATCATTCCTTCCAAAGAAATCCCAGGGTTGATCTCCTTCAGAATGGACTGGTTGGATCTCCTTGCAGTCCAAGGGACTCTCAAGAGTCTTCTCCAACACCACAGTTCAAAAGCATCAATTCTTCGGCGCTCAGCCTTCTTCACAGTCCAACTCTCACATCCATACATGACCACAGGAAAAACCATAGCCTTGACTAGACGGACCTTAGTCGGCAAAGTAATGTCTCTGCTTTTGAATATACTATCTAGGTTGGTCATAACTTTTCTTCCAAGGAGTAAGCGCCTTTTAATTTCATGGCTGCAGTCACCATCTGCAGTGATTTTGGAGCCCAAAAAAACAAAGTCTGACACTGTTTCTACTGTTTCCCCATCTATTTCCCATGAAGTGATGGGGCCAGATGCCATGATCTTCGTTTTCTGAATGTTGAGCTTCAAGCCAACTTTTCCACTCTCCTCTTTCACTTTCAACAAGAGGCTTTTTAGCTCCTCCTCACTTTCTGCCATAAGGGTGGTGTCATCTGCATATCTGAGATTATTGATATTTCTCCCAGCAATCTTGATTCCAGCTTGTGTTTCTTCCAGTCCAGCATTTCTCATGATGTACTCTGCATATAAGTTAAATAAGCAGGGTGACAATATACAGCCTTGACGTACTCCTTTTCCTATTTGGAACCAGTCTGTTGTTCCATGTCCAGTTCTAACTGTTGCTTCCTGACCTGCATACAGATTTCTCAAGAGGCAGGTCAAGTGGTCTGGTATTCCCATCTCTTTCAGAATTTTCCACAGTTTACTGTGATCCACACAGTCAAAGGCTTTGGCATAATCAATAAAGCAGAAATAGATGTTTTTCTGGAACTCTCTTGCTTTTTCCATGATCCAGCGGATGTTGGCAATTTGATCTCTGGTTCCTCTGCCTTTTCTAAAACCAGCTTGAACATCAGGGAGTTCACGGTTCACATATTGCTGAAGTCTGGCTTGGAGAATTTTGAGCATTACTTTACTAGCATGTGAGATGAGTGCAATTGTTCGGTAGTTGGAGCATTCTTTGGCATTGCCTTTCTTTGGGATTGGAATGAAAACTGACTTTAAGAGCCAACTTATACATCCCTGCCATGAGTACTGTTTCTTTTTGCAGCATTTAAAAGGAGAACAAGTCAATCTGCAAATGCTTATTGAAGTCCTGTTCTAGACACAAAGTGATAGGAAGACAATGATTTTATAAAACAGCAAATTAAGTCACTTAGTCCTTAGTAATTATCTTTCTATATGCCAAGAACATTGTGAATACAGCAGTAAGAAGAACAAGTTACAACTCACTAAGACGTTTATAATTCAATTATGAAGAGAACTCATGTGAGGAGTAACTAAATAGTAATTCTAACCTCACATAAAGGTCCATCTAATAAAAGCTATGTTTTTCCAGTAGTAATGAATGGATGTGAGAGTTGGACTGTAAAAAAGCTGAGTGCTGAAGAATTGATACTTTTGAACTGTGGTGTTGGAGAAGACTCTTGAGAGTCCCTTGGACTGCAAGGAGATCCAACCAGTCCATCCTAAAGGAAATCAGTCCTGAATATTCATTGGAAGAACTGAGGCTGAAGCTGAAATTCCAATATTTTGGTGAAGAACTGACACATTTGGAAAGACCCTGAGGCTGGGAAAGATTGAAGGTGGTAGGAGAAGGCAACGACAGAGGATGAAATGGTTGGATGGCATCACTGACTCAATGGACATGAGTGTTAGTAAACTCTGGGAGGTGGTGATGGACAGGGAGAGAGGCCTGGCATGCTGCAGTCCATTGGGTCACAAAGAGTGAGACACAACTGAGTGACTGAACTGAACTGAAACTCACATAATCAAGAGAGTAGGAAATGTAGTTCCCAGGCAGCTTTAACATTCAGGGGAGGCTTCACAGTCAGGGATATGTGAACAAGTCTTTAAGGGTTGATTTGTTTAACCCATAAGGTAAGAACCTCTCCATAAGAAGATTAAGCCTGTTAGGTACTAGTGAGTGGCTGATCAGGCAGCAAGGCTAGAGTCAGGCCAGGGATGTGACAGAGCACCACCTTTGTCAGGCTAGTAACAGTCGGTGGCAAGACAAAAACCAAGGGGGATTCTGATTTTAACATAGCTGTTTCTCTTTCCCTTGGCCTCCTTCTTCCCTGCTTCTTCCTTTTGTTATCTTCCCTCCTCTTCTTCCTATATCTTCTCTTCCACCTTGTTGTTAGGGCTTCCCTGGTGTCTCAGACGGTAAAGTGTCTGCCTGCAATGCGAGAGACCCAGGTTTGATCCCTGGGTCGGGAAGATTCCCTGGAGAAGGAAGTGGCAACCCACTGCAGTACTCTTGCCTGGAAAATTCCATGGACTGAGGAACCTGGTAGGCTACGTCCATGGAGTCATGAAGAGTCGGACATAACTGAGCATCTTCACTTTCTTTTTTTCTTTTTTATCTTGTTACATCTTCAAAGAGATATGGCATTCAGGTAACGATGGAGATTGGGGAGCTGCAGATTTGGGGAGAAGGGCCCAGGTAGAAGTGAATATGAGAAGAATACTGATTTTGTGTCATTGTCAAATTAGGCTTTAGCTGAAAGTAAAAGTCGCCTGGTTGTATCTGACTCTTTGCAACCCCATAGATTGTACAATACATGGAATTCTCCTGGCCAGAAGCCTGGAGTAAGTAGCCTTTCCCTTCTCCAGGGTATCTTCCCAATCCAGGGATCAAACCCAGGTCTTCCACATTGCAGGTGGATTCTTCACCAGCTGAGCCACATGCAATAAGTTCATCATTTTCTCTTTGCCCATTCCTCTGAAACACTGTTGGATTCATAATACCACATTCTAGTCAAATCTAGTGGACAATCTAGTTTTTAAGAAAGTTCAAAGAAACTTTAAGTTCTCTCTTCTCTGTCCCTAAGCTTCACAGCAAGCCAAGTGTTCTTTAGGATGTAGCTATGAGGTAGATAATAAACTGTGGAAAATTCTGAAAGAGTTGAGAATACCAGACCACCTGACCTGCCTCTTGAGAAACCTGTATGCAGGTCACGAAGCAACAGTTAGAACTGGACATGTTTCATAGGAAGCCAAGTGTTCCTTAGGATATAGCTATGAGGTAGATAATAAACTGTGGAAAATTCTGAAAGAGATGGGAATACCAGACCATCTGACCTGCCTCTTGAGAAATCTGTATGCAGGTCAGGAAGCAACAGTTAGAACTGAACATGGAACAACAGACTGGTTCCAAATAGGAAAAGGAGTACATCAAAGCTGTATATTGTCACCCTGCTTATTTAACTTACCTGCAGAGTACATCATGAGAGATGCTGGGCTGAAAGAAGCACAAGCTGGATTCAAGATTGCCGGGAGAAATATCAATCACCTCAGATATGCAGATGACATCACCCTTATGCAGAAAATGAAGAGGAACTAAAAAGCCTCTTGATGAAAGTGAAAGAGGAGAGAGAAAAAGTTGGCTTAAAGAACATTCAGAAAACGAAGATGATGGCATCTGGTCCTATAACTTCATGGGAAACAGATGGGGAAACAGTGGAAACAGTGGCTGACTTTATTGGTGACTGCAGCCACGAAATTAAAAGACGCTTACTCCTTGGAAGGAAAGTTATGACCAACCTAGATAGCATATTAAAAGGCAGAGACATTACTTTGCCAACAAAGGTCTATCTAGTCAAGGCTATGGTTTTTCCAGTGGTCATGTATGGATGTGAGAGTTGGACTGTGAAGAAAGCTGAGCGCCAAAGAATGATGCTTTTGAACTGTGGTGTTGGAGAAGACTCTTGAGAGTTCCTTGGACTGCAAGGAGATCCAACCAGTCAATCCTAAAGGAGATCAGCCCTGGGTGTTCATTGGAAGGACTGATGCTGAGACTGAAACTCTAATACTTTGGCCACCTCATGCAAAGAGCTGACTCCTGATGCTGGGAGGGATTGAGGGCAGGAGGAGAAGGGGATCACAGAGGATGAGATGGCTGGATGGCATCACTGACTCAATGGACATAAGTTTGAATGAATTCTGAGAGTTGGTGATGGACAGGGAGGCCTGGCGTGCTGCACTTCATAGGGTTGCAAAGAGTTGGACATGACTGAGAAACTAAACTGAACTGATGAGGTAGATATAAAGCATGCTACACCAGAAGAATCATTATAAGTCACTGAATTTTGGGAAGTTGTTTCCACAGTCCCTAAGAGCAAGTAGTGTTTCCCTAGTAAATTTGTTTGTAAACTTTAGATTTTTACAAAGCTTTTTAATTATGACTGAGAATAGACAAGTTTGGTCATTTATGCTAATATAGCATAAACTCTATGAACCTCAACGTCTTTCTTCTAAGCTCTTACTTTACACTACTGTTATTATTCTGTTCACTTGTAAATAAATCTGCAAATTCATGGTAACTACATTTGCCAGAGAAGTTCGAGAGTCTGAAAACAAAAACAACCTCCTTCTATTTTTTAAACAGCAAAGATAAGTAACTTAATGGTAATCTTTAATGATTACTCATTTTTAGAAGTTAGAATTTTTACCCAGAGAAAAAGTTTGATTTTTTTTCTCAATGAAGTGATCAAAATTTTAATGTAAATACTAAAATAATATCAAGTTATTATTTGAAATATGCAAATGAGACCTCAGGAAATAAATACAGGGAGGTTTAAGTAGCAAAGGGAAAAATATAGTTTTTCCCCTACATGAAATATAAATTTTAAATTAAATAAATAAATGCCTAAATACAAATATGTGTGAAATTCTGGCAGACTATCCTTAGATATCTCTTCTGTAATCTTTCACTATGAAGATATTTTAGAGAGATTAATCATAAATTCAGGGAAAAAAACTTTGCAGCCAGCAAGTTCTAAATTAACCAGGATCATCTTGAGTTTTGTGCTGAGAGAAAACATCTAACTAGAAATAGTATAAAGAGATTGGACCTCCAGTGAAAATGCCTGAGTTCTTGATTGAAGTGTGTTAGTTGCTCAGTTGTGTCCAACTCTTTGCTACCCCAGGGACAGTAGCCTGCCAGGCTCCTCTGTCCATGGAATTCTCCAGGCAAGAATACTGAAGTGGGTAGCCATTTCCTTCTCCAGGGGATCTTCCTGATCCAGGGATTGAACCTGTGTCTCCTGTACTGCAGATGGATTCTTTACCTGCTAAGCAACCAGGGTACTCTACTTCTAATTAAGTATGTGACATTGAGTCCAATAATCTCATAATATCTCAAACTATTGTCCAAATATTAAGGGAAAAAGAATACAAAATTCTAACCTCGTTTACTCTACAGTGTTATTTATAATAACCTCTCCTTCCCACCCCTCTACCAAAAGCAGGCTGTCTGTCAAGGTACAGTTAAGTATCATTAATCTTTAATCCTTTCCTGACTCTCCTTCCCTTTCTATGAAAACTGAATTATCCTCTCCTTTGTATTCCTAAACTATTAATATCTGTTCATAGTTCTATCATAGCATATATATTTGCTTCCCATTGCATTCTGGGAATTTCTTGAGGTCCAAGCTCATATTAAGTTGCTATCACAAGGCCCTAGTACAGTGTGAAGCACATAAAGTGTGTTCAATAAATTTTGTCAGGTGAAAGAGTGAATGCAGGTGTTCAGCCAAATGTTAGGAATGAGCAGGTAGGTTTGATAGACAGAGATTGATTTGGAAGCGGGAGCTGAGTCGGGGAGAAACTTTTAGAGACAGCTAACACTGCCAAAGCCTTCAGGTGCTCTTTCCCTAGGTGTGCTCTGTCTCTTTGGGTCTATTCTGGTCACACCTGATTTGAGGCAAGTGCTGGATTCCTGTAGCTGTTTCCTGCTCTACTCAATTATGCTAGCAGCATTTAATCATTTAAAAAATTTTTTTGAGTCCTTGACAAAGAAAATCAAACCACCAGAGAATTAGGAACAACAAAAGAACTTCGCTGTAGGCAGATGAATGCTCCAGATGTGATTAATTAACAGAGAAGCCAGGACAGACTAAAATTCTAACTCATTCCTCTAGAAGGGATTGTATCCAACTGGGACACCTTCCTACGTCAATTTATGACTTAAATAGCAGGTCACTTACAGTCTTCCAAACTGAATTTAGAACTTAATTTACAGAGTTATCTTGGGTACAAATAGGAGCTGGGGAGCAGAAAGGCAGACCATGGTGGGGGGTGGTTGGGAGTAATCTGAAGGGGGCTGCTGAGAATAGAGCAGAAGAAGAAATTATTTTGCTTTTCTTGCCCTGTACTGCATAAGGATGTCATTTAGAATTAAAAATACACTGACAAGGTAGAAGGATGAAAATACAGAAAACATATATAGACATATTTATATCTGTTTCAATGAGCTGGTTATGAAAATAGAAAGGAGAAATGGCCTTAAAGAGACGATTTCAGATAAAGAAGGGATTGATATTACTTAGGCATTTCTCTGAATGGGATTTAGGTATATAAGGAGGGAAAATTGAACTTGGTGAATGATTTTACATAACGAGATAGCTTGTCATTTCACACTTTACTTCTTGGTTTTGAATTTGCTTAGAGCAATGAGGTTCTCAATGTCTGATCCCCTACCAGCCACATTAGCATCACCTGGGATTTTGTGAGACATAAATATCGTCAGGTTCTAATCCAGACCTATGAAATGATGAAAGTGAAAGAGGAGAGTGAAAAAGTTGGCTTAAAGCTCAGCATTCAGAAAATGAAGATCATGGCATTCAGTCCCATCACTTCATGGGAAATAGCTGAGGAAACAGTAGAAACAGTGTCAGACTTTATTTTGGGGGGCTCCAAAATCACTGCAGATGGTGACTACAGCCATGAAATTAAAAGGCGCTTATTCCTTGGAAGAAAAGTTATGACCAACCTAGATAGCATATTGAAAAGCAGAGACATTACTTTGCCGAATAAGGTCCATCTAGTCAAGGCTATGGTTTTTCCTGTGGTCATGTATGGATGTGAGAGTTGGACTGTGAAGAAGGCTGAGCACAGAAGAATTAATGCTTTTGAACTGTGGTGTTGGAGAAGACTCTTGAGAGTCCCTTGGACTGCAAGGAGATCCAACCAGTCCATTCTGAAGGAGATCGACCCTGGGATTTCTTCGGAAGGAATGATGCTAAAGCTGAAGCTCCAGTACTTTGGCCACCTCATGCGAAGAGTTGACTCATTGGAAAAGACCCTGATGCTGGGAGGGATTGGGGGCAGGAGAAGAAGGGGACGACCAAGGATGAGATGGCTGGATGACATCATGGACTCGATGGACGTGAGTCTGAGTGAACTCCAGGAGATGGTGATGGACAGGGAGGCCTGGCGTGCTGCGATTCATGGGGTCGCAAAGAGTCGGACACGACTGAGCAACTGAACTGAACTGAACTGAACTGGGACAGAGGTCTGGCCATCTGTGTTTTAATATACCTTTCATTTATTTCTGATGCATTTGTTTCTGATATATGAATTTATTTGAGAACCACTTGCCTAGACCAGGCTCAAAGTTGGTTTTAGCGAGACTGCATGTGAGGAAGATTCTATGTTGCCTAACAGCATTTGCCAGATAGTTGACCAGATAATTTGAGATAAAAACAATCTAAGATAAAGAATACCAAAATAAGTAATAAAATGGCAATTAGAGAATGAATTTAACATAAAAACTTTGGAACTGAGGAGTGCAGTAATTGAATTCGAGAATAAAGGTCAATGCGCAAGATACACTGTCAGGGTAAAAGCTAGAGCAAGATGCATTTTCATGTATATTCTTAGCTAGATCCCTGTCCCATTACCTGTGGTCATAACCCTGACTGCTCACTCCAAGCGAAGATTCTATTAATAATCTTCTATAAATAACCTAAAAATATAGGGGAAGTTGACACAATTTAGTCTGCTTCCTGCTGAGTTTCTCATCTCCAGAGAGTTGCCAAGTATGAGTAGAGCATAGTAAGGGACAGAAGATATGCAGGCAGTGAGTCTAGATAGACAGGTAGAGCAATTGATTCAAGCCAGGTTAAACCTTTGGATTTTATCCTAAAAATAAGTGAAAGCTTTGAGGGAATTTTAAGTGGAATTTTGAAATACAAAAATATCACATTTTGGTATTTCAAACACTACTATGGTTGCCATGCATAATAAGGATGAGGGTGGAAAATTGGCAAGGCTGAGAACAAGAAAAGCATATTTCTATTGCATTATTCCTCCCAATTCATCTAATTTAGAAATTAATAACATAATGCTCAAAGAACATTTGATGTTTGACCATATTCAAAAACACTACTGAAGTTATGAGAAGCATACTGCAATGAAGAAAAACATCTAGTGAGTCAGTCTGCAAAAGAACACATTCCAAAACCACATTAAGAAATAACCGTCAATGTTTTTCAGATTTGTTCTATTTTCTGATTAGTTTCTAATTTCTCTGATTATCTCTCGGTACTTTCTATTTTAAACTATAGTATAGAGAAGGTCTGATGTAAACATCGTTCATCCAAATTTTACTTATGAAGATGTCTATCCCTGCCATCATTAGCCAGAAAATCTTTAAGAGCTAGGCACTTTCAGCATTCATTGAAAATACTTTTAAATAATATTAATTGCTCAAAGATTATCATGCTAGATTTTACTATGGAGAAGTTTAAATGGCTCAGCCTTGCAGAGCATTATTTTCAACAAGTTCCCTTCTTAAAAACAAGGTATCTTTGTTCTTGTAATTTCTTACATTTCAAAGTACTCAGTTGTATGTTTACTGTAATTACAGTGTCAAAACTAGTGAGTAATTTTCCAGAATTTTTACACATACATAAAGGTAAAATGAAAAAGTAAAATATCTCTTAACACATAAAAAGAGTTGCCAGATATAATACAGAACATCTAGTAAAATTTGAATCCCAGATAAACAATGGATTTTTATTATAAGAATATCAAAAATATTTCATGAGTGATACTTACACTAAAATGATATATCTGAAATTCAAATTTAACTGGGTATTCTAAATTATACTTGCTAAATATTATTATTATTATAACTAAAGTATTCAACTGAGAATTAACTTAACTTATAACATGATGTGTGTGCATGCTCAGTCATGTCTCTTTGTGACCGCATGGACGGTAGCCCGTCAGGCTCCTCTGTCCATGGGATTTCCCAGGCAAGAATACTGGAGTGGGTTGTCATTTTCTCCTCTAAGGGATCTTTCCAACTCAGGGATTGAACTCATGTCTTTTTATTGGTAGGCAGATTCTTTACTGCTGAGCCACCTGGAAAGCCCTACCTCATATTATAGGTCTATATAATTTTTCACAATAGATATGCCATGGAAAAGTGACACAATAAAATGCTATCTTTAAGCAAATGACACTTAAAATATTTTAGAGCATCTAAAATGTATAACCTTATTGCAAAAAGAAAATGTTCCCTGTTTTAAAATCAATGCTATAGCTGACATTTAAAAAAAAAAAGTAATGTTTATGCACTAGTTTAAAGTAACAGTATTAATATGGTTTCTGCTCCTATTTCTATTTGAGGACAGGTTTTCTTTCCATTATATACTGAATATATATGATCAGATCATAACATACAACTTCCCTCAATTTTACCAGATATGAGTCCCAAGAAGTCATCTCTCCACCTATTCAATTTAAGCCCTATTTAGCATGATAGTGACATTATAAGCTCTTGACTACTGTCTCCTTGTAGAATTTTCTTTTATGTGTTTCCATTGAGACATTCTATTCCATTTCTTCAGAGAAATATTAAAAGAGGAATTTGGTTCCAGGAAAGACAGAATCCACTCAGAAGAGATTTCTTTGAGAAATATATACATAAATAAAATCCCACTAATTGTATGAAAGAAATACAAATAGAGAAAGTAGTTATCTACCCTAGACTTTGTTTTGATAACATGGCTTATTAGAATTGTGTTGTATGTGATTGAATAAATGGATTTCAAGACAAAATATGGATAAACACAGAGACACATTTGTTTCCTTGATGTCTTATTAGTGGCATGTGATGGACAAGCACTATTGCAGCTCAGTCATACTGATGAGTAGGCACCAGACTAAAATAAGACATGCAGAGCATAGGGAGGATAATGGCAATCATAAAGCCATTAACTTTTTTCTATTCACAGGCTGTTAGAACGGAAGGAACCTTAAAAACCATCAAGCTCAATTCTTTTCGTTTAAATTAAGATATCTGGTTTAAATTAAGAGAACAGAAGATCAGATAGAATTCAAATCCTCCAACCCCTAATCCACCACTTTGCCACTATTTCATAACACTTCACAGCTTCCACCTAATCTGTAATCAAATACATATCAAGAAAAGAATCGCTGTCTTTCGGCATATGTTTCTTTACAGTTGATTGACTTTGCTTCCTAAATACGCTAAGGGACATTGCACACAAAATGCCAGAGCTTTAAAGGCTGTTGCCACTCTATTTTAGTTTTTAATATTATATTTATATAACAAAAACAGAATTGTACAGTTATTACATGATCTATCAATATCCTTGCCTCACGGAAATGTAGGCATTTGATAAATCTGTAAGATTACTGAAAGTCCACACCAAAGCAGCCCTTTAGTTAATGTTCTGAGACTTAAACTTCACCAATTGAATCCGCAGCTTGGTGAGTACCTTGCTGCTGTTATTTCAGAGCTGTGCCATTTCACTGGATGCTGTAATTTAGAGGATTTATTAGCAAGTATGTTGCAAGATCATCATGTGTAGTCATGATGAAGCCCTCCAATAAGGATAAGAAACAGAACCAAATTGACGATTTATAATGGCCCAAGAAAAAGCTCAGACCAGAGAGATTGCATCAGTACGTGTCACAGAAATGAAAGAGGCAACTTCTAATATGAATTCTGCTCCTAACACAGGCAGAGTGCTCTTGGCATCAGCAGAATGCTGTAAATGCATGTCCTGTAATATCTACAGATCCAGTCAGACATATCAATCCTTAGTTAAACTCTGGAAGCTCCAGTTACATATTCTAGTATACAGGCTTTGCAAAGGAATGGGCCACTGAGGTTACGCTGTGAATTTGAATGAAGTTTAAGATATGCCAGGGAGAGTTTTCATGGCATTAGGTGATCTTGATTCTGTGGCAGTGAATCAAACTCAGATGGTTGAGGCTATGTTACCTTAAGATACTAATGTATTTGACACAGGTTTTAAGTCAACCATCAATAAATGAAGCCTGAGAATCCAATAAAGGACCAAACTGAAATTTACAGAACTTGTGGTTTATAAAACTTTTAAAGCTACTTTCCATAAAACTTTTTTCAGAAGAATCTTTGCTACAGCTAAGGTTTCATGTATTCTTTAAATGTGTAAGAATTACAGAGTTGTTTTTGAAAGCTGAATGTTCCTTGTGACACCTTCATAAACATAGTCTAAGCCTGGTGGAATGTACATACATAAAAATTCTCTGGAGGGGTTTGAAACACTGCTGAAAATTTGAAGTTTTCAACTACAGAAATCTGTAGTTTATTTTAGAAATAAATGTAGAATTCTATGATTATTTTAGGGAGGACCCAGTAATTTAGAAATAGTCCCTAAACTGCAAAAGGGCAAAGGTAGGTAAGCCAAAATATTACTGAAGTTTATTTTTTTAACTAATTATATATTTTTAATAGAATATATAAATCAGATCCGCTAAATAGTTTTACATGAAGCTGAAAATTTGGGTAGGTTAGAGAGTCACTAAACTATCAAAAGAGAAGTGTGTCAACAAATGTGACCTAAGCCAGGGTTCCTTTGTTTGCAAGGTAACTGAAACCTTATTTAAGCTGCCTTAAGCTAAAGTGGAAATTTATTGGAAGGAGCCAGGAAACAGGTGTGCTCCTCAGCCTGCGGAACAGATTCAGGGGCTGGAGGGGTCTAGTGATCCTGAGGAACCTTCCTCCATCTGTCACATGTGCTCCCCCTTCCCATCTGCTTGCTCTTCTAACTCACTTGCATTTTTCCCCAGGCCTGACTTAGACCATAGGACTGGCTAGAGCAATTTGCATCTAGCTCTCTCAGTTCACTTAGTAGAGGGAAGGTCTTGTCAGTACTGCTCTGGACCAAAGTGTATCCCAATTTGAAAGTTTTAAGTGTCACCACTCTAGGATATGTATTTATCACGTTTTTACAATCCTCTTTTAAAGACAGAAGTACTACCTCAATTCTGTACCCCTGTCCTTAAAGAGAATTGCAAAGAAATGCTAAGTGGATATCTTAGAAAAATTTTAATCAAGCTTCTCTTTCAATCTTCTATTTATATTAATGATATAACATCTTGGTGTTATAGTAGTAAGAACAGAAATAAGATGGTTATGTATTAGGAATACCTTCAATACTAATAATGTTACTGTTTTGTAGTTTATGTAATTTATCAGTACAGAGGCTAAATTGGAGATAACCTAGAATAGTTTTATGAAATATATATGGTAAATGCTCTAAAGCCTGCTTTACTAATAGCCAACAGCAATACCTCAAACTCCAAATCCTGTGTGTTAATAAACTGGAGGGGAAAGGGGACTCAATTTATAGTATATTGAGTAAAATTGATTTATTTTTAATGTTTAAGAAGTCACCTAAATTTTATCTGTTTGGCCATCATTTTTAAAGATTACATCAGGTTTTTTATATCAAAAAAAAATTAAATTAAATTAAAACCAGATTTTCACAAGATCTAATGTTTTCCACTCCCATTAAGCATATGTGTGTGTGTGTGTGTGTGTGTATGTGTGTGTGCATGTTGGTGGAATAATAAGGAAGGAGAGTTGTATTTATAGCTAAGACAAATGTATATTTGAGTTTTATAGAGCCCTCCCCGATATTACTAGACTAGGCTGAAGCTTCTGATTTTCATAAAACTGCAGTGACTATTCAAATCAACACATGGCTGGGCCCAGTTTTACATCTAACTAATCCAGTTGATATGTGACTGTCCATTCAAACTGCAGTATAAGAAAATAAAGATGGATGCAAGAATGCATTTCTATCATAGTTTGGGTCATCTGTTATTTATCAAAGACCAGAATGAATTACTTGTTATTGGTCTACTATTAACATAGAATATCCTGCTTAAATGTAGCAGAATGAATCAATAGAATCAAATTTTTCCTCTTTTTTTTTTTTTTAAGATGGAAGATTCTTTAGAAATCATGTAGACCAACTATGTCAATGTATTGTTGGAGAAAATGCAGCTCAGGACTATTAAATGATTTGTTCAAGGTCACACTGTTATTTGTTCTTAGACTTCAACTATTACTTTACCTAATAGGAAATACATTTCTAAGTTACTAAGTTACATGCACACAAATGTATAGTTCTGAGGATGAAATGGGCCTTTTAAAATATATTAATAGAACTACAAAGATAACTTATTTTTCATGAAACACATGACTTTCTAAAGATCAAATGCTATTGTATGTAAGTATTTTATATATATTGAGTCATTTCATTATGATGGAAAACTCAAGAATTAGGTAAAATTTTTATACCTATTTAGTAAATGTAGAAACTGGGGCACAGAATGGTTATGTGCCTTGTTAAAGCTGCACAGCTAGCACAAAGCTGAGTCAGAAGCTGAAGTCAGGCCTTCTAGCTTCAGAAGCCGTATTCTTCAACACAACATGATGTTGCCTTCTTTAAATTAAACAACCTGTAATTTTAGCTGTAATATGTTGATGTTATACAAATTATACCAATCAAATACAACCATCCTTCCTATCATAGGTTCTTCTGGAAGACATTGAAGTATCACATGATTTCCCGATATGAAGGAATCTTCCATAAAACATTAGATATAAATGTTTCTTCTATCTCTGATCCACTGTCTATGAGTATTGTAATCTCACTGAAATTATTATTTGTTTAAACACGTATATCTCAAAACTGAAATTTGAATATCAGGTTATGATATTGGAAATTAACAATATATTTTAAAGAGCATTTTCTTTCCATATCTATTAATGACTTAAATGTTGCAAACTAAAGGATAATTTTATCCTCAGTAATTACCCAATTGAATTGTATGTTAAGTAGTGCAATTGTTTAATGTCCCAGGTTTAAGTATTAATGTTTACTTTTAAATGACATTTCAAAAGTGTTCATATTGCATTGATAATCTAAGGGAGTTAAGTTTATATGAGAACTTTGCAAAATCCATGTATGTATATAAAATATGTATTACACAGCCATCAAATTTTGACAATCTCTTTTTGAGTATCTACTGTGCTCTACACTCATAGATTCAGTATTAGATATATAGTGCAAATGCATTTGCTGTATGATGATGGGGCCTCAAACTGGTGCTCTGTGATAACCTAGAGGGGTTGGATGGGTTGAGAGGCGGGAGAAGGTTTAAGAGTTAGAAGATATATGTATACCTATGAAGAGTTAGAAGATATATGTATACCTATGATAGAATCATGTTGATGTGTGGCAGAACCAACACAATACTGTAAAGCAATTACTTGCCAATTAAAAGTAAATATACTTTTTAAAATGTGTACAAGAGTGTGGGAGTATAAGGGGGACTTAGAAACATATATAAATTAAGCACAAAGATAATGTGCTAGAATGTGGGAGAAAACCAATTTATATAAAAATTACAAATCATAATGCCAATTTAGGATTTCTACTGCATTTGGAATAGCAAATTCAGTTCAGTTAGTCACTCAGTCATGTTTGATTCTTTGCGACCTCATTGACCACAGCACACCAGGCCTCCCTGTCCATCACCAACTCCTGGAGTTTACCCAAACTCATGTTCATTGAGTCAGTGATGCCATCCAACCATCTCATCCTCTGTCGTCCCCTTCTCCTCCCGCGTCAGTCTTTCCCAGCATCAGGGTCTTTTCAAATGAGTCACCTCTTCACATCAGGTGACCAAAGTATTGGAGTTTCAGCTTCAACATCAGTCCTTCCAATGAACACCCAGGACTAATCTCCTTTAGGATGGACTGGTTGGATCTCCTTGCAGTCCAAGGAACCCTCAAGAGTCTTCTTCAACACCTCAGTTCAAAAGCATCAATTCTTCAGTGCTCAGCTTTCTTTATAGTCCAACTCTCACATCCATACGTGACTAGTGGAAAAACCACAGCCTTGACTAGACAAACCTTTGTTGACAAAGTAATGTCTCTGCTTTTTCATATGCTGTCTAGGTCGGTAATAACTGTCCTTCCAAGGAGTAAGCATCTTTTAATTTCATGGCTGCAGTTACCATCTGCAGTGATTTTGGAGCCCACAAAAATAAAGTCAGCCACTGTTTCCACTGTTTCCCCATCTATTTCCCATGAGGTGTTGGGACTGGATGCCATATTCTTAGTTTTCTGAATGTTAAAGTCTAGTATTCTTTATATAAGATTTCTATTTTAAAGATATTTTATAAAGCAAAATTTTTATATTTCTGATTTTAGAAGGAAGTTCTTTAAGAGCTCAAATTACTAGGATAGATCTACTTAACCAAAAGGAAACATACATTGTATGTAATTAATACAAACTATCTCTTACATTCTAGAAATCAGAATGTAGTAAATGACCAAAAGAAAGTTATGCCATGTCTAATAAATTCAGTTTTGAAAATTTATTCATAAACCATTTTCTAATGACTGAACATTTAATTCTTGATGAAGTCTGTCTTATGGATCAAATAAATTTTATTCTTGGCTATGAATGTAGTTAATTCAAATATCAATTTTCATAAAAAGTTCCTATTATGGATAGTAATTGCCATCAAATAAATTATATTCTATAGGTATGATGATCCATTACAATTCAAAGTAACCAAATACAAGAGGCTCTAAGTTATTCACACTATTGTTAGTAAAAGCCGGTCATCGTTGCTTCAATTACACATCTCTCTTTTCAGTAATTTATAACTAATTAATCTGAGCAGAAACAAGGGATAGATTTAAAGACATGTTTGAAGCCAACTTTGTATCACCAGAGGCTCTACGAAAGTGGTGGTATTTTTGCTAAATTTAGAAATTATCTGTGCATTACCTGCTTGTTATGGTTGGCAACTAATCAATCTGCAGCATTAAAAACATTGTAACTTTCCATGTAATAGTGTATTGTCTTTTTGGAATAGTCTTACTAACCAAAGCATCCTCCTTTATTCAAATAAGTATTCCACATGTTATATGTTAACATATTCCATGTGCTACCTTCTATGTTAAACAATTCTAACCATTAACTGAGGAAAGTCTAAACAATGTTCTAGAATATTCAATCATCCACAAATTTGTCTAGCAACTGCTTTATAACAGTACAACAAACAAAAATATTTTTGCAAAAACACTAATTTACTTTCTTCGGTGTGATTCTATTTTTAGATTCAGACACAAGACAGCTGGTTAAAAAAAGTCATTTCATTTCATAGGGGTGGGGAGGTGGGCAGGGGGATGGAATCAGCAAGATCAACAAATAGCTTCCTAGCTGTAAATTCTGATAATCTGGACCTATAACAGTGGAGACAATAATAGTTAACTGGTAAGAGAACTACATTTGAGAATGCTACAAGAGTATAGAGAATATGTTAATATCATTAACCCCACATGAATTAGTTTTCATAACAGAATGTAAGCATTTCAGGGCTTGCTCACTCCCCTTGCTTGCAAGAGCTAAATACACAACATAAAACGAGGCCCTTGTAAGGGCCCAGAATATGTGTTGGAGAAGGGGATTGGGATGGGCCTGCACTGCCTACAAAGAGCTAATATCCAGCTCAAGCTGATCATGGCATAAAGGATTGGAGATCCTTTGTTGCCAAATTTCTGATACTTTACAATAACTCAAAGTCCAAAATTTTATCTGAAATCTTCTAATTTTTATATATTAACAAGCTAATAAAAATTGTATCCAGGCCATAAATGTCTTTAGACTATTTTCTTTGTGACAGCTGGTCATGTGAGAGATCTGATTTAAAGTTATTGTTTAGTCAAAACTCTGTACTTACTTTACAGTAAGTTGCATATCTTAAAGGAAGATATTTGGAATGATAACCATTAACAAATCATGCTCTGGAATTTCCTCCTGTTATTCTCAGAACTTCCTGTTCTCTTCAGCTGTAGCTGGTCATCTTTGTCATGTTATATCTGTTATGTTTATAGTATTTCTCTCCTTAACAAACTTCTTCAAGATACAGAGATACATTTAGATTTGTGTATGTTTGTGAGCATATAAGTACATTTCCCACCCTCCACCCCCAGGCACTGCCTCATTGCCACACATTTAACAGAAAGTGCTTAATAATACTTGCAGAGTTGAAACTATCTGCTCATACTTAATATAAAAAGAACCACTTCATGCTTATAAAAACCATGCTTTCTCAATGTCCATGCTACTTAACAAAAACCATCTCTATTTTTCTCAGCACTAAGGCATTATCACAGATAAAACCTTCTCCCAGCTTGAATAAGCTCATAATCCCATCCCATTTTGTGTGCAAAGCATTTGGCTTCATCTCTATTTCCTGCAATTTGAAATAAAGCTCAATTTTACCTTCTGACACCACCATGCATTACATAGTCTTTAAAAAAATTTCTACATAATTAGAAATTACTCTGCAAGAGAAATTGGATTTTTTCTTATATTGTCTTAAAGATTATCAGTGCCAGGTTGCTACTGGACTTTTGGGTTGTGATCACTGCTGGAGTTCAAGGTCTCTTAAAACAGATGATATCATTTTAGGTTTTGAACATATAAAGTTTTGATCAAGACAAAGTTACTAACTTAGTTTTTTTCACAACTATAAAAACTGGTGCCTTAAGGTGAAAACTGCCCTGCTAGCTGTGAGTGGTTATATTTTGGTAGAGGGGGAGAATCAAGTCTACATGGAGAGCCAGAGAAGGCCTCAGAGAGGAGGGATCATCTGAGTGTTATAGAATTTTTATGATTGGCAGGCATGATTTGTGGGAACAAAGCAAGAAAGGGGGAGAAATTTAAATAAAGAATGAGTAAAGTCATCAGTGTTAGAAAATGCAAGACATTCAGGGATTTTGCTAAAATAAGAGTCCAATAAGAGCTATTTTGCTCAAATAGCTCCTTAGATAGGGATGCCTAGTGGGATGAAGCATAAGTGAAACTGAAGACTATTTATCTGAGGCCAGGGACTTCCCAGGTGGTACCAGGGGTAAAGAATCCGCCTGCCAATGCAGGAGACTTAAAGGACGTGGGTTCAGTCCTTGGGTTGGTAAGATCTCCTAGAGGAGGGCATGGCAATCCACTCCAGTATTCTTCCTTGGAGAATCCTATGGACAGAGGAGGCTGGTGGGCTACAGTCCATGGGGTCACAAAGAGCTGGACATGACTTAGCACACATTCATGCATACATCTGAGGCCAGATTGGAAAAAGCTTTGAAAGTATGTTAACCAGGTAAAGCAGACTGATACTGATTGGCTCCCAGTGAATCATGCTTCCTGGGACTGTCACTTTAGTGGAGTCTCTGCCTACACTGGTTCTGGGCTTGGCATGTAGTCTGTTTTAGTCCTTGTGCCAGCAGCATATGTGATATAAAAACTGATAAATCAATGTGCACTGGAGCTTGCCTCTTAGAATCCAGCCATAATATGAAAAATCTTGGCTGGTCTCCTTGTAAGGACTACACAGAAAGAAAGACCCAGTCATCTTAAAGGGACATTTGTTGACATACGCTGCTGTGGGAAGCAACAGCAGGCTGCAGCCTGGGACATCTTCTTGTTGGACACAATGTCATCCTAAATAACTTGGGAAAACCAAGGTGAGGCGAAGGATGGGATTTGTCTATAACACAAGACCAAAAAATTAAAAGTTTTATCTCATGGTGGCAAATTCTATGATTTCCCTGCTGTTCCATCCTTTGCAGTTACTTTACATATTGTGTTCTCACAATAACTTCTAATCTGCCAATACAACTCCTCCATAGCCTTCTATATTGCCTTTCTACCTGCCCATTCCATAGGTGATGCATGCTAAGAAAAAACAATTCCTAGTCTCAGGAGATAGTCCAAATATGAGCATGTGACCCAATAAGACCTTCCTAGAGAAATGAATGGGGAAAACTATTCTTTTGCTTAGACTAGCCAGAGTCAGTTTTCTATCTCTTGAACAGATCTAGCCTTGACTTGTACATCTCCAGGAAGACAAACTCTAGGAGGAACACAGAAATGTGCCAGATGATCCAATTAGGGGCAAATACCAAAACCATTTAAGCCTGGTACAGTTCCTTCACTAAATACAATAGCATTCCCTGATGGCTTTCTCATCCTTCGATGTCATTTGAAGTCTCACACTGCTGCCCTCAGCTCATTTGCTTTATTTCTAGATTTTTTTTACTGAGAGTGTTTTCTAGCTAGATTCATGACTATGGATAAGGTTCAAACTATTAGAGAAGCAAAGTTCCTGAGGGAAAGAGCCTGTTTTTCATTGTTCTTCATTATTTACATATTCCTCTGTATGTTTCCTAAGCACTTAACCTAATTTACATTTTAATGAACTACCATACTGTACTTACCAAATGCTTAGTGGGTCAATACTAGAGGACCCATTTTAAGAATCAGCAACAAGCAAAAATCAGAATGAGAACAAACTAAAGCATCTGCAGAACTGGCACAACTACAAAATTTTTATATATCAATTAATTCTTTTACATCCATGCACATACTTGTATTATTATTTGCTATGCTTTTTAAAATCAGATCACTATATTTGCTCAAATACATGTACTTTTAAAGAAATGTTATATCATTGCCATAAATGGAGAAAAAAATCACTTGACAAACACAGACTGTAAACTGAATCATACTTATTAGAAAAATATGTATTTTTCTGAACCACCTAAAGATGCTCCTGGGCCTCCGAAGGAGAGGTCCCCCCTCCCCTATTTGTAAAAACTTGCCTGTAGGATTTGAGGTGGCACAGAATTACAAAAAGACCAGGCTTTCCACCTGATAAACGTGTTCAACCTTAGTTTTACCTCCTTCTGGATCCTTCTTTTTCTACCTGTAGTCATCTCTACCTCTTCACATGTATCACACATTAGTGAATTACTTTTCTAATGTAAGTGTTTATTGCTCTAGAGTATAAGCACTATGATGATAGAAAATACCCTTGGTCTTTTCACTCTTTTTGAACCAGCATGTAGTACCTGCACATAAGAGTCATCCAGCAAGTATCTGCTGAATGAAGGGACACTGGATGGATGAAAATAAGCCCTCTGTGTTTCATTGCCTTATATAAATTAAGATGGAAACACAAAATATGTTGAAGTGTTTATGGTATTAGAGATGGTGTATATTAACCACCTAGCACAGAATGTGGTTGAAATAATGGCTGTGAAGCATGGCTCCCATTTCCAATAAATCAGACAGAAAAGTTCATGTCACTTACAGAATGGGTCACTTAGCCACATTCTGAAACTCCAGCCTTTGATGCTTCACCGTTTCTGAATATAGATACCCTTCCTTTCCCTTCTCTTTGTACCCTCCATTACTGTTGAAATATCCTTCCTCTATCTTCTAATCTAAGACTATGTTACATGCACACCCTGAATCAAGCCCCCGGAGGCAGAGGACTTGAACAAGTCCCAGATCAAGCCCCTCCCCTAGGAAGCTAGCCCCTAGGCAGAGAAATTGCTTTGCCATCTTTTAGTCTTCAGTGCCCTCTAATCCTCCTGCCACTGTGATATATGCTGCATTTTATTGTAATTACCCATTTTTACAGTGACAATCAGGCTAGACTTCACAATAAGGACTGAGATCTAATTTCCAGAGGAAAGAGGGGAAATTGTTCCAGGAGTGCTATTTCCATAATATATTTCCTAACTTTTATCTAGGGCTATAAAAAGTGCAATGTTTTCATTGCAATTCTTTTATTAACATTAATAAGCAAAGTTTAAAAAGCTCAATACATCGGCTTTTAATGGATACATTAAAAAAAATCTGTGGTCTGCATACATCTTCATTCTTCCTGCTTTAATCTTTGTTTTGCATTTAGACCTTTAGCCTCTTCATACAAACTTGAGCTCCTTGAGAGCAGCATGGAAACATATATACTTCTATAGGTAAAATAAATAGCCAATGGGATTTTACCGTATGACTCAGAAAACTTAAACCAGGGTTCCATAACAACCTAGAAGGATGGGAGGTGGAAGAGATGGGGAGGGAGGGGACATATGACTAATTCACCTATGACTATGAATAATTCATGTTGATGTATGGCAGAAACAAACACAATATTGTAAAGCAATTATCCTTCAATTAAAAAATAAATTTAAAATATTGAGCTCCTTGAGAACAGACACTGTATCTAATTCATCACTTCAGCCTACTACCTAGCACAGTCCAAGGAACATAGTAGGTATTTACAGAATATTTGTTATTGAATCAGTAAATAAATGAACAGAAGATTTTTTGTGAAAAAACAAAACACTTTATTTTTAATATGTACACAGGTCCCCTATAAAGCAAAAGATTAGGTAGGTGGATAACAGAAAGAATTTTCTAAAACTTTATATGCCAAAGGCTTCAGATTATTTTAACTTGACCTAGGCTGGGGGCAGAGAGAAGACTGAGGTGACTAGGAGGGGCGAGAGATGATAGATTAGAAGTAGCCCTTTAAACATCTTTTCTAAGAGTGTGATAAACTAATATGCCTTTTACATTATGAATGAAGAGGAAGACTCCCCTGGTTAAAAAGCAAAGCCTTCTGTAGACACATGGAAACAATAAATATTTTCTTCTAATTAAAGTACACCTTGCCTGCATACTGAAATGCAAAATTAATCTCTTACCTTGGGAAGTTTGGCATTTAGTTCTGAAATGAAATTAGGTGTGAAATTTCTCAATTGTGTCCCAGTGAGTCACTTCTTATCGTCATAAATTCTCTTACTTGTTGGACTCTGCTTAAAACTATTGCTGGGACCACATAGAATGTTATAATCTCATATTTCAACATCATCACTGTTCAAACATATTCAGAACTGGACTCTTAAAAGATATTTCATTTAGATTAAAACTAATGTGCAATGTTATCCTGTGCTGTGGTTAGTTAAGCTTCTGTTCCCAGTAATGATTGAGACGTCTTCACTTGAGATGAATTTTGATAGATTTTTTTTCTGCTAATTTTGCAAAGACTAGTGTTATCTAGAAATAATCAGGATATAAAAGGATTATATAACAATTAATATGGTAAGGATTTTGAAGAAACATCTACTTCTTGAATCAAAATAACCCTTGAGAGGTAATGATTTTGTTCATAATTACTATTGAGAAGAATTGAGTATAAGACAATCAAACTATTGCGAGTAGGAGGGAAAAAAATTCTTCAGGTTCAGCAGAAGCTGATCACAAGATTCAGATTTATGTACAAGTGGTAGATTGAGGAAATGCTCCTTTGGGAGACTGGTGAGGAAGGGGAGGAGGCTGAGTGAGGAAGGGAAGCAGGTCAAGCAAGAATGACTCTAAGGCAAAATCCTACAGAGGGTGGTGTCAAAGGGATCCCACTGAGGAACAGTGAAATATGTTAAGCCTCAAGTAAGTCCTAGTCAAGACAAGACTGCTAGGATTTATTTATACCTGTCAGTAGTTAAACATGCAGACAGGGAAGGGGCTGAAAGTGTGGTGGGTAGAGAAAGAACAATAAGGTATTTCTAGGTGCTACATAATTAAAAACTAATTCACATCAAAACACCACAGAGCTCTTCTAGGATTTTTTTCTGATATGAAACTGGATATTAAGCCATCAGTCAGAGTAGATGAAAACAAAGACTTAATTTTGTATTCCTAGTATCTAGCATATTATCTGGCATAAAATAGGCAATATAGATATAATTTGTGCATGCCAAGTCATTTTAGTCATGTGTGACTCTGCAACTCTGTAGACTATATCCCACCAGGCTCCTCTATCCATGAGATTCTCCAGGCAAGAATACTGGAGGGGTTTTCCATGCCTTCCTCCAGGGGATACTCCCAACCCACAGATTAAACCCATGTCTCTAATGTTTCCTGAGTTGGCAGACAGGCTGTTTACCACTAGTGCCACCTGGGAAGCCCAATATATATAAAAGGTAATATTATATATAGTATATACATACATATACGTGAGTGAATATTATTATTAAATATTCAACCCTTTCTCAGCCAACCAACAATTTGTTTTTCACAAACAAAATTCTGTTTATTCTATAAATAATCATCAAGAATTTCCTGTATCTCTTGTGTTCCAGGCATTCGATGCAGGTTGGAATAATTCCCTTTTTCACTTGAGTTGAGAGGAGTCCCAATATGTCACTCTACTGCAAACCTGGTTTTGTGGAGTTATGATAAAAGTCCCCTTTTGGGTATCATTAACTGACTTTCTCCTACCCTAAAAACAATTATGCACATTCCTGTAAGTTAAATTCCCTTAAAACTTGGGTGATGGTAGAGTAAGTTTGACCTGGAAGTTTTCTGCCTTCAAAAACTAGTATTTTTTTCACTTTACCATGTTCCTTTTATAAAAATAAATCTTAGAAATGTTTTAATCCAGCTTCTTCTTATAAACAAAGCCTCTTTCACAACCCTAAAGTTATTTTTCCTACTGTCTACTTAAGTGCTTCCAATTATGAGAATTTTACTAACTAAAAAATAAAAATAAAAATTACTGAAATGTTGAACATACCTAATTGTGAGAAAGTTTGTTATAAAATGAATTTCACCTTTCCTCAGCTTTCAGCTGTGCTCTAAACTATGTATCTTAATTCTGTTCCTTTTTCTGTAAGAAAACCCTTCAGATGTTTAACCAGGCCTTTCACTTTAATCCAGCTTCTTCTTATAAACAAAGCCTCTTTCACAACCCTAAAGTTATTTTTCCTACTGTCTACTTAAGTGCTTCCAATTATGAGAATTTTACTAACTAAAAAATAAAAATAAAAATTACTGAAATGTTGAACATACCTAATTGTGAGAAAGTTTGTTATAAAATGAATTTCACCTTTCCTCAGCTTTCAGCTGTGCTCTAACTATGTATCTTAATTCTGTTCCTTTTTCTGTAAGAAAACCCTTCAGATGTTTAACCAGGCCTTTCACGTCTCTCGTCTATTTCCTTTTCACCAGGGAAAACATTCCTAGTTTCTTCAGCTCTTAATTATGTAACATTTTCATGTGAGCTCTGGACATATTTCAGTATGTTGATGTTTCTCTTAAAATGTGGTGCCCCAAATGGGATAGAATAACCCCAACACTTAAAAAATGGCAAGCTGGTAAAACAATGTGAGAGTATTTTTTAACATTTCCATCAATGTTTGTGGACCATAATTTATATATATATATACACACACATATACACATATTAATTGTCATACAAACTGCTGTAATTGTGCAACTGACATTTTGAACTTTAATTTACGTTTCTTTTTGTTAAATAGGAACATGTTGATTCTAACACAGTGCCTTAGATTTTCCTTAAGTCACTTCAGATCTTAATTACATCATCTACACAGTTCAGCCTATGGACTTCTGAGGTCTGCAAATTTAGGACCTGCATCTCTGATAACTCTTAACTCTGATAAAAATGTTAACTTGGATGCATTCATTGGCAGAAGCATTCATCAGTCCACTGGACACATGTCACTCAGGTTAACATCTAAACCATCAAGTGTTTAAATTCCACTCTCTTTTTTGATAGTAACATATCCAAGTCTCTACCACACACTACTACCCAGTCTTATTTCACAGTATTACCCACAATGGGGGAAATGTCATGTTTTCCTGAAATAAAATCTGAAAATGTTTTAAAGTGCCAACCCTACACTTCCATCATGTAGAGAGAAAGTATACATTTATAAACATATAAATTTATGTTTATGTCTAGTATTAATTACATTCTTTTATTTTTTAATTAAAACTATCTACTTAACTATTTTAAGGTTTGCCCATCAAGCACTACAAATTTTCTAAATCTGCAGCTATTATAAATTACTTTACTCAGATCAACATTTAACCATATCTTATCTTCTGAAGATCAATTTATTCTCATGATTTACAAAGATAATTGCAATGATTCCAGGAGTACATTCAATATTATTAATAGAAATTATTACTACTTTATAATATAGATCTTTTCTGGTGGCTCAGAGGTTAAAGCGTCTGCCTCTAATGCGGGAGACCCGGGTTAGATCCCTGGGTCGGGAAGATTCCCTGGAGAAGGAAATGGCAATCCACTCCAGGATTCTTGCCTGGAGAATCCCGTGGACAGAGAAGCCTAGTAGGTTACAGTCCACAGGGTCGCAAAGAGTCGGACACAACTGAGTGACTTTACCTTACCTTACCTTACTTTATAATATAATAAACATTTTCATAAAGTTATATCTTCACACTTGACACATAATCTATAATATAATAATAATAATATTTAACATTTATTAACTCCTGAAATGTGTTAATTGCTTTACATGCATGATTTCATTTAATCTACAGAACAACCCTGTGAGCAATTTTGCTACTGTTATCTTATTTTCAAATGAGCATTGTGAGGCTTCTGAAAGTGAGGAATTTTTCAAGGGCACATGTATAATAATGGTACAGCAGTGTCAACCACAAATTGGCACTTCCCATGAGTGCTTACCATTTACTTCTATAAGGATTAAATCATGTGCTGCTGCAGCTGCTGACTTCAATACCCCTTGCAAGGAACTCAGGGTGGAGACCAGAAATAAAGTTCTCTGTTCTCTGGGGAAACTTGTAGGAAAGGTCTTCAGATAGTTAGATACTCTCAAAAGCTGATTTTATAAGCCTGATTCTTATATCTCCACACATTGAGAAAAGCACTAAAATCCTTCATGATAGTGATTGTCTCTCATAACCAACAGAAGCTTCACAAGACCTTTCTTTGAAACAGTTTCTCAGAGCTTTCTGAGGTTCTGTCTCTCAGGCTCTAGTCCTCATATTGCCTCAAATAAAACTTAAGCTGGCAACTCTCACATTAAGCATTGTTTAAGTCAGCAGCAAGAAACTGGAACACAGTGTTTTACGGAACCAAACTCCTTAACCACTAAACTGTACTAGTAGATTTCCAGAAAATAATTTGCTTTATCAAAGGACATACACATTCAATATTTTGTTAGATACTAGAAATTACCCTCCTGAAAGCATGCAGTTGTTTATTAACACACCAATAATGTACATTAGTGCCCTCAATAACACTGTATACTGCTAACATTTTGTATTTGTCAGCTGTACCTCTGTTTTGATTTGCAATTTCACTCACTTTTGAACTTGAGCATGCATTTGAAAATGTTTTGGTACCATTTGTTTTTACTTTTCTATTAATTGTGATTCTTTGCCCTTTTACTATTTTTGTTATTCAAATTTGTGCTTTAATTGATTTGTGGAAACTTAATATATTAACACAATGCATACTTTATGCACTTCAAATACTTCCATTTTATTTTAAGTATCATTCACAGTAAAATAATTTTGAACTTTTTCTGAAATCACATTTGTGGTTTTGATGTGCTTTAAGGAGATTTTTATCCACAAAGGTATAAAAACAAATTTCATAGGTTGTCTCTGATGTTATACCTTTAATCCAACATTTAGACTTTTAACTCAATGTTTATAGAAGGTACAAAACAGAGTATTAAGTCATGTAAATAAATTGCACCAATATTTTCTTAGGTCAGTCTCCCAAGGCAATATAAATAAAAACAAAAATAAAATAAACAAATCAAACTTGACAAGCATTTGCACAGCAAAGGAAACCATAAACAAAAACAACCTACAGAATGGGAGAAAATATCACAATACATAATAGACAAGGGCTTAATTGCCAAAATATATAAACAAGTCATACAACTCAACAACAAAAAAAAACTCAATTGGAAAAAGGACAGAAGACCTAAATGTCTATTTAGGCCTTACCTGAAGAGATGTTCAACATCATTAATTATTAGAGAAATGCAAATCAAAACTACAATGAGGTACCACCTCATGTCTGTCAGAATGGTCATCATTAAAAAGCCTACAAATAAGAAATGCTGGAGAGGGTGTAAAGAAAAGGGAACCCTGCCATACTGTTGATGGGAATTAAGTTGATGTAGCCACCATGGAAAACAGCATGGACTTTGCTCAGAAAACTTAAAATAGAGCTACCAGATGATCCAGCAATCCACTCTGGGCATATATGCAAACAAAACTATAATTCAAAGAGACACATGCACCCCTACGTTCACAATAGCCAGCATGGCAACAACCTAAATGTCCACTGACAGATGAATGCATAAGGAAGATCTGGTACGTAAATACAGTGGAATACTACTCAGCCATAAGAAAGAACAAAATAATACCATTTGTGGCAACATGATTGCAATTTGAGATTATCATACTAAGTGAAGTAAGTCAGAAGACAAAGACAAATACCATTTGATATCCCTTATATCTGGAATCTAAAATATGATATGAATGAACCTATCTATGAAACAGAAATACAGACAGAATAAACTGATAAAGTGCCAAGGAGGGTAGTGGTAGAGGGGTGGATTGGGAGTTTGGGATTAGCAGATTAAACAGGCATATATAGAATGGATAAACAACAAAATAGCTATATAGCACGGGGGACTATATTCAATATCTTGTAATAAATCATAATGGAAAATATGAAAATGAATGTATAACTGAGTCACTTTGCTGTACAACAGTAGTTAACAAAACATTGTAATTCAACTGTACTACAAATAAAAACATAAAAATGAGAAAAAAAAAAAAGTCACACTCATGTTCCAGAGCCCTTGAGTTCAAATCATAATGAGCTGGGTTACCCTAAGCAAATTACTTAACCTGTTAGTTTATCAGTTCCTTGTGTTTAATATTCAGCTAATGATGGTATGTATCTTGCTGGAATTTTTCAAATATCACACAAGGTAATACACATAATGAGCTGAAAAAGGCCTGATATAGATTAAATGGTCAAATATTAGCTTTTAACTATTTTAAATTTATTATATATATTTTTCTTTAGCAGAAGTTAGAGATCTATTTTTTCAAAATGGGGAGGCAGTAGTCCATACATTTGTTTTTAAATTTTGGATCATTTCCTCACTGATTCATTATATTGCATACTCAGATTTCATTTGTTTGTTAATCTATTTCCCAACATTTGTAATATTTATGCTGTCAATACTTTTATTGTTATGATTTTTTTACACATAAAGAAACAAGCTTGAAAAGGTGATGTGAAGAGATAAAGTTACCCAGTTGTAAGTGATCTTAAATTTACACTTACATCTTGCCAAAATGGCTGGATTCATAGAAGTGGTCTTGCTTCTTCAACAAATGTGGATATAAAACATGATCTTTCCACCATACAACACTATTTTGTTATGAAATACTTATGAACATATTACAGTTAATGTTTTAGTTATATCTTTTTATACCTTTTTTGTGATCTAGTATTATTCATCTTTAATATTGTCAACCAATTATTTTGAGATACATAGAGGACAGACCCATGTCTCAGTCATGCTTGTTACCCTGGTGCTCAGAAGTTCCCCACACATAATAAAAAATCAATACACATTTATTAAATATAAATTATTTTAAAAATAATGTAATATGTTGTACCTATTTAAAACCCCATAATGTCTTGTGGCTACTCAAATTCCAAACCTTTGTCGTCACTTTTAGATACCTTAGAGAATGGCTCCATGAGGATAATATCTCCCACTAAAACTCAAAATAGTGCTTTACATCAAGCAGCTGATCCATCTCACTCTCTCAGAGTACCTATGTTGCTATCTATTTCTTTCCCATCCTATATAGCTTTTATTATTAAAAATTTAAGGAAGTTCTCCTTGACTACTTGGGAGGACATTGCTTTCTCTTTCTTCCTGAGCCAGCAGCTAGAATTTTTAATTTTAGAGGTAAAAATTATCTTAGACTAGATCTAGGTTAAAGCCTCCATTTAATAATGAGGAAATGGATTGCTAGCTAGGTTATGAAACTCTCCCTCTGAGTATCCTTGATGGATCATGGCTCACATTTTATATTTCAATTTTGTATTTCTCTAATTTTGTACCAATGTGATTAAAAGCTCCTCTGGAGCTAGAGCTAGCAGTAGCTTCAACAATTCATTGATAAATATTATTAAGTGCCAACTCTGAGACAAGAAATATTCTAGAATCTAGAGGTGCGAAACTACTACAGATATGTGCAACTTTTATATAACCATTGCCCATGAATGAAGCTGAATTTAATTACAAAAATAAAAAATAAAAAACAAAACAACAGTTTAATCACTGGGAAATTACAATTGTGACTAAGGATATAAAGAAAAATTTATGCCATGAAATAGACACTAGAATATTTAATATATGCTGGAGGGCAAGAAGAATTTTTCAAAGAAGTAACATTTCAACTGAAATCTAAAGGATGAGTACAAGTTAGGCAGGCAAAGTGAGAGAAAATTTCTCCATGCATAAAAACTGCAAGTTCAAAATTTTGTGCCTGAAAAAAGTACTTTGGAATTTGACAGAAAAAGAAAAGAACAGGAAGAGATGCTCAATATCACTACTAATCAGGGAAATAAAAATCAAAATCACAGTGAGGTATCACCTCATACCTATCAGAACAGCTATCATCAAAAAGACAAAAATAATAAGTACTGGTGAGAAAGTAGAGAAAAGGAAGCCTTCTTGCACTGTTAGTGGAAATATAAATTGATACAGCCACTGTGAAAAGTATGGAGTTTCCTTAAAAAACAAACAAACACAAAAAGAACACTTTATGATCCAGCAATTGAATTCCTGAGTATTTCACAAGAAAACAAAAACACTATTTGACAACATACTTATATGCAGCCCAGTGTTCATAGTAGTATTATTTATAATAGCCAAGATAAGGAAGAAACTTTGGTATTCATGAACAGATAAAGTGATAAAGAAGAGGTTACACAATGAAATATATCTATTCTTTAAAAAAGAATGAAATATTGTCCATTTGCTACAACATGGATATATTTGGAGGGTATGATGCTTAGTAGAATCAGTCAGACAGAGAAAAAAAGACAAATACTGTTGTTTTCATTTGTATGTGGAAACTAAAAGATAAAACAAAGGAATAATGACAAGAAAAGAAAGAGTTGCATTACAGTGCATGTTGCTAAGTCACTTCAGTCACGTCTGATTCTTTGCTATCCTATGGATCCTGTGGACTGCAGAGATATACTGTAGCCCAGTAGAGAACCAACAGTTAAGGTGGGGAGGGTGCAGGGAGGAGTGAAATAGCGGAAGAGGATTAAGAGGGACAAAGTACTAGAAAAATAAAAGAGGTTACAAAGATGTATTAAACAGCATAGGAAATATAGTTAATATTTTATAATAAAGATTTGTGTGGAGTATAGTTTATAAAAATATTGAATTACTAGGTTGTACATCTGAAACAAAATATTGTAAATCAACTATACTTTAATTAAAAAAAAAGAAACAGTATGATTTAAGCAACAAAGTGAGGAGAAACTGAGGATTAAAATGACAAGAAAGCTAGTTAAGCACTATGTGCAATGTCTATCATTGAGGTCTCTCACTCAGAACTGAAGAGTCTTACTTGATAGCAAGTAAGACTGAAAGCAAAAGATAGATAGAAATCTTCTAGAAAGTTATCACAGGGATATTATGCCATTATTTTTCATTATAAAGCCTGCTATGAATTTTTGTTGACAAAGTTTGATAACATAAATAAAATGAATGTAGGAGACCTGCTCAAACCTGGGGGAGAAAGGAAAGTAGCATGGCTAAGCTGAAAGCTGCAGAGATGTGAGGTCTGGTGCACAGATTTGAGGTGGTAGTAGAGACAAGGAGGTATTAGAATTTAAGGTTTTTTCGTATCACCAAGTGAGTGAAATTTATGATGCAACCAATAAATAGGGATAGTCAAAATTTCAGACTTAGGCCTATTAAGTTTGAGAGGGCTGTGAGCAATCCACGTAAATACATTATATAGGAGATCGGCAGTCTGGTTCTGAAGATTCAAATTTGAGGACTGTTGGCATAATGATAAAAGTAAATCTATAGGGCTGAATAAGATCTATAGGGAGAGAAGTCAGGAATAATACCAATAAATTCAAACACTTTGAGGTCAAGTAGTGTGAGAAAAACTGGCAAAAGAGTCTGACAAATATCACCATAGTGGAAGATGAAAAACTAATATACAATAATGTCATGAAAGTCAAGAACAAATAGCATACCTGACATAAAGGTGAGATTCAAAAGCTATTTTTAAGATGAATGAATGAAACTACTCATCTGCATTGAATGCTGCCAACAAATCAATTAAGATGGGAGTGAAAAGCATCTATCAAATTTAACAATATGAAAATCAATGATGACCCTATAAGAGTCATTTTGGTAATGGAGGTTGGGGAAATGGGTGGGAAAGGATATCAAATTAAAGCAGACTGAAGAGTAAATGGGCTCCAGTTCATGAGCTTCACCAAGATGAGTATTCAGAATGTACACAGAATAATAAGAGGAAAGCAAACAAACATATAACTAGATTTGAAAATAAGAAAAAGAGAAACAGTTCACAAAATAGAAAACAATGTCCAAAAACATATGAAAAAGTATCCAACTAATATTCAGGAAAGTGACAAGATGAAATACTGTGACAGGCAGTCTCTAAGATGACCTTCAAGGACATTTGTTGCTTCCTGGTGCTCATGCCCTTGTCTAGTCCTCTCCCCTTAAGTGTGGGCTGGCCTAGGGACTTTCTCCTAATTTGTAAAACATGCAAAAGGGATGAGATGTCTATTTCTGAGAAAGTTACAAAAAGATTTCCCTCATGCTTATGTTCTCTAAATCTGCTTGCTTTGAGTGAAACTAGTTTCCATATTGTTGGCTGGCCTATCTAAAAGCACATGTAAAGCACTGAGGGTGATCTCTATCCAACAGCCAATGAAGGCAGACCATTGTGCCCGATCCTCGGTATAACAGCGTATAAAGAACTGACTTCTGCTAATAGACATTTGAGTAAGGCTAGAAAGTCAAACTTGCCCAGTGAAGCCTTCATATGAAAACACAATCCTCACTAATACTCAGTTGTCACCTGTGAAAGAATCTAAGGCAGAGACGCTCAGACAAGTCTGCATTCATGATTCACAGAAATCATAAGATACTAATCTTTACTGTTTTAAACCATTACATTTTGGGGAAATTTGCCATGCACTAATAAGCAAATCTGGAAAACTCAGCAGTGGCCACAGGACTGGAAAAGGTCAGTTTTCATTGAATCCCAAAGAAAGGCAATGCCAAAGAATGCTCAAACTATCTCACAATTGCACTCATCTCACACGCTGGTAAAGCAATGCTCAAAATTCTCCAGGCCAGGCTTCAGGAGTACTTGAACCATGAACTTCCAGATGTTCAAGCTGGTTTTAGAAAAGGCAGAGGAACCAGAGATCAAATTGCCAACATCCACTGGATCATCAAAAAAGCAAGAGAGTTCCAGAAAAAACATCTATTTCTGCTTTATTGGCTATGTCAAAGCCTTTGACTGTGTGGATCACAATAAACTGTGAAAAATTCTGAAAGAGATGGGAATACCAGACCACCTGGCCTGCCTTTTGAGAAACCTATGTGCAGGTCAGGAAGCAACAGTTCGAACCGGACATGGAACAACAGACTGGTTCCAAATAGGAAAAGGAGTACGTCAAGGCTGTATATTGTCACACTGCTTATTTAACTTCTATGCAGAGTACATCATGAGAGATCCTGGGCTAGAAGAAGCACAAGCTGAAATCAAGATTGCTGGGAGAAATATCAATAATCTCAGCTATGTGTATAGGGTGATGGTGGCCTCATAGAATGAGTTTGGAAGTTTACCTTCCTCTGCAATTTTCTGGAAGAGTTTGAGTAGGATAGGTGTTAGCTCTTCTCTAAATTTTTGGTAGAATTCAGCTGTGAAGCTTTCTGGATCTGGGCTTTTGTTTGCTGGAAGATTTCTGATTACAGTCTTAATTTCCATTCTTGTGATGGGTCTGTTAAGATTTTCTATTTCTTCTTGGTTCGGTTTTGGAAATTTGTGCTTTTCTAACAATTTGTCCATTTCTTCCATGTTGCCCATTTTATTGGCATATAATTGCTGATTGTAGTCTCTTATGAGAAAATCTCTTTAACAAGTGGTGCCGAGAAAACTGGTCAACCACTTGTAAAAGAATGAAAATAGAACACTTTCTAACACCATACACAAAAATAAGCTCAAAATGGATTAAAGATCTAAACATAAGACCAGAAACTTTAAAACTCCTAGAGGAGAACATAGGCAAAACACTCTCCAGCATAAATCACAGCAGGATCTTCTATGACCCACCTCCAAGAATATTGGAAATAAAAGCAAAAATAAACAAACGGGACCTAATTAAACTTAAAAGCTTCTGCACAACAA
This sequence comes from Aepyceros melampus, assembly GCA_006408695.1. Taxonomy (NCBI): domain Eukaryota; kingdom Metazoa; phylum Chordata; class Mammalia; order Artiodactyla; family Bovidae; genus Aepyceros; species Aepyceros melampus. The sequence continues at coordinate 322,816 of SJXQ01001310.1, forward strand.
AGGAAACTATAAGCAAGGTGAAAAGACAGCCTTCAAAATGGAAGAAAATAATAGCAAATGAAGCAACTGACAAACAACTAATCTCAAAAATATACAAGCAACTGCAGCAGCTCAATTCCAGAAAAATTAATGACCCAATCAATAAATGGACCAAAGAACTAAAGAACATTTCTCCAAGGAAGACACAGATGGCTATCAAACACATGAAAAGATGCTCAACATCACTCATTATCAGAGAAATGCAAATCAAAACCACAGTGAGGTACCATTTCACGCCAGTCAGAATGGCTGCAATCCAAAAGTCTACAAGCAGTAAATGCTGGAGAGGGTGTGAAGAAAAGGGAACCCTCTTACACTGTTGGTGGGAATGCAAACTAGTATAGCCACTACGGAGAACAATGTGTAGATTCCTTAAAAAACTGGAAATAGAACTACCTTATGACCCAGCAATTCCACTGCTGGGCATACACACCGAGGAAACCAGAATTGAAAGAGACACGTATACCCCAATGTTCATCGCAGCACTGTTTATAATAGCCAGGACATGGAAGCAACCTAGATGTCCATCAGCAGATGAATGGATAAGAAAGCTGTGATACATATGCACAATGGAGTATTACTCAGCCATTAAAAAGAATACATTTGAATCAGTTCTAATAAGGTGGATGAAACTGGAGCTGATTATACAGAGTGAAGTAAGCCAGAAAGAAAAACACCAATACAGTATGCTAACACATATATATGGATTTAGAAAGGTGGTAATGATAACATTGTATGCGAGACAGCAAAAGAGACACAGATGTATAGAACAGTTTTTTAGACTCTGTGGGAGAGGGTGAGGGTGGGATGATTTGGGAGAATGGCATTGAAACATGTATAATATCATATATTGAATGAATAGCCAGTCCAGGTTCAATGCATGATACTGGATGCTTGGCCCTGGTGCACTGAGACGACCTAGAAGGATGGTACAAGGAGGGAAGTGGATTCAGGATGGGGAACACATGTATATCTGTGGCGGAATCATGTTGATGTATGGCATAACCAATACAATATTGTAA
>SJXQ01001311.1:0-27920 GCA_006408695.1 Aepyceros melampus
CTTACTCCTTGGAAGAAAAGTTATGACCAACCTAGATAGTATATTCAAAAGCAGAGGTATTACTTTGCCGACTAAGGTCCGTCTAGTCAAGGCTATGGTTTTTCCTGTGGTCATGTATGGATGCGAGAGTTGGAGTGTGAAGAAGGCTGAGCCCCAAAGAATTGATGCTTTTGAACTGTGGTGTTGGAGAAGACTCTTGAGAGTCCCTTGGACTGCAAGGAGATCCAACCAGTCCATTCTGAAGGAGATCAACCCTGGGATTTCTTTGGAAGGAATGATGCTAAAACTGAAGCTCCAGTACTTTGGCCACCTTATGCGAAGAGTTGACTCATTGGAAAAGAGTCTGATGCTGGGAGCGATTGGGGGCAGGAGGAGAAGGGGACGACCGAGGATGAGATGGCTGGATGGCATCACAGACTCAATGGACGTGAGTCTGAGTGAACTCCGGGAGTTGGTGATGGACAGGGAGGCCTGGCGTACTGCGATTCATGGGGTCGCAAAGAGTCAGACACGACTGAGCGACTGAACTGAACTCCCCTTTGCCGTAAATCCTATTGAGCTGTCATGGTATATCCTGCTTGATTTTTCCCCTCTGCATTCCTAGCATAGGACTCAGCGACAAGTACTGAATTTTGGTTTTTTAATGATGTATCCTGTATGTCAATGCGAGCAGTCAATAACCACACTGCCATGTCTATAAGTTACGATGATCTGTACCGTCATCTGCAAGGGCTGTAGAGCTGAGAAGATTGCGGTGCTCAGGATGCTTAGAAAGTGAAAGGAGGAGAAGGGTCTCATGAGAGTCTGCTTGCTGAAAACTGTTGAGTCTGATGGGAGTTTAATAGACTGAACAGCATGAGGTGCTTGAAAGTGTAAGTCATATGCTAATACCAATTCACCTAAGTCTTCCACTAATTTAGCTGCTCTGGCTGCTGCTTTCAAACAATTTGCATATGCTCTGGCTACTGGGTCTAACTGTAAGTTACAGGAAGCAATAGCTCTGTTTTCCTCCATGTTCTTGTTTAGAGTTTCGGCATCCTGGTTATCACTCATGGACAAATAAGATGAAAGGTTTGGGGGCCCCAGGGCTGGAGTTCATTGCAGGGCTAATTTTAGTTGGCAATGAACTTGCTCATGATTATCTTCCCAGTGTTAAGCTCTGGCACTGAGATCCTTGCAAGCTCGTACAGGGGACTTGGTGATCAGAGAAAAATTTGGAACCAAAGATCTACAGTATCCTGCAAATCCTAGGAAACTCTTATTTGTTGTTTCATCATCGGTCTGGGCGAGTTGTGGAGAATCTCTCTTTTTTCAGGTGAAAAGGAAATGCCTTCTGCCCTCCAATTGTGTTCTAGGTAGTAGACCACTTCCTGTGAGAATCGGAGATTTTCCTTGAGGTCTTAGGGCCTTTACAAGCTAATTATTGTAACATAAATCAAATCTATTTCTGAGTTCTCCTTTGTAGTGGAGCATAGTAGTAAGTTAACTACATAATGAATGAGTGTAGAGTTCTTAGGAACTGAAAGATTGCCAAGTCTTGATGTAAAACCTGTGAAAAATAAGATGGGGCTCCAGTGGATCTTTGTGGCATAGTCCAGGTATGGTGTTGGTTTTTCCTAAGTGAAGACAAATAAATATTGATTATCCTTGTCAGCTGGAATACTAAAGAAAGCAGAGCTAAGATCCACTGCTGTGAACCGTTTTGAGCTTGTAGGTACATTAGATAACAAGGTCTTGGGATTTGGAATGGAAGCTTGGCATCATAATTCTATTAATGGCATGCAGACCCTGGACAGATCTCCAGCCTCATCCATTTGGTTTTCTGATGAGCAAGATCAGAGTGTTACAGAGACTACTGCATGGAATTGGAAGTTCTTCCTTAATTAAGTCTGTATTTGGTGAGAGCCCTAGGATAGCTTCTGGTTTTAGTGGATAATGAGGCAATTTAGGCAGGAGTTTGGAATGTTCTGTTTGGATTTTTTATTGATTCAGTGCTCTTGATTTTGCCTGTGTCACTTGAGGAAGAAGCATACCGGCATTCGGGACTTCTGAGAATTAAGGGTTTTCATACTTTAGAGCCTCAGTTGCATCAGTTCCTGCTTGCAGAGAGTAGGACACCTCAGGTTCAGGGGGATCAGAAAATTCTAAGATCGTTGTACCTTCTGAGTTAAATTTTATATAACTCTTCATCAACATTCAGAAAACGAAGATCATGGCATCTGGTCCCATCACTTCATGGGAAATAGAGGAAACAGAAAGGAATGATGCTAAAGCTGAAGCTCCAGTACTTTGGCCACCTCATGCGAAGAGTTGACTCATTGGAAAAGAGTCTGATGCTGGGAAGGATTGGGCGCAGGAGTAGAAGGGGACGACCGAGGATGAGATGGCTGGATGGCATCACTGACTCGATGAACGTGAGTCTGAGTGAACTCTGGGAGTTGGTGATGGACAGGGAGGCCTGGCATACTGCGATTCATGGGGTCGCAAAGAGTTGGACACGACTGAGCGACTGAACTGAACTGAACTTCATTTTTAGAAAGCAAACCTCACCCTAACAGGCTTATGGGAGCCATGTCACTCAGAAAGAAAGTATGGTTTCCCAAAAATGTCATCTGGTTCAGTTTAGGTTAGACACAAATACCCTTTGCACTTGGTTAGAAACCCCCAATATGGAGATATTCTCTTTACTCCAAGGGAGTTGCTGTTTTATGAAAGGAAGCTTTAATAGTGATAAAGTGGCAATGGGAAACCCCAATACTGTGCAGTACTCTCCACTGTTTATCTTAGGTTCCATTTGCTCATTTGGAAGAATCCTGGGGAGCAACTTACAAAAGGACCCCTCAGAGCCCCATCAGAGTTTATTATTACTTCAGTAATCAAAGTTTTGAATTCCCCCAATAGAAAAGCAGTCAGGATTAATAAATGGAGGTCTATGAAGCAATGGGTTCTGCAGGGGGCATTGCCAGTGCCCAGCTCTCTACAGTGAAGGCAGACACTTCAGAGCAGAATATTCCTGAATGGGGGATCTCTAGGTTCTGGCTTGCAATGTGTTTGTGGAGATCCCCTTGGCCCTTGGAGCTGTTATAACTTCAGGGCCATAAATTGGTTGGCTTTTTGAATTTTATCTTTCTCCAAGGTTTTTTCAAAATGCTTAGCTAGGTCTGTTAATTCAGCAAGAATGGTAGCTTCCCAGCCCAGCTCGTGTCTCTTAACTAGGTTACTTGGTTCAGCCAGAGCTTCCTCATGAATAAGAAACTAAGTGTTTTCCGAACCTGCATTAATGAAGAAGGTTTCACACACAGGGTTTCCAATTTTTGTCTTATAATCTGAGACTGCTTCATTCTTTTCTTGTTTGTTTGCAAGACTGATAGACTAGTCAGTCTCTCTGGGAAATGCCTTATCCATGCTTTCAAGTAGGTCTTCGGCTATTTTTCTAGTGCCTTCTGGGCCATCTGTGGCAAACCACAGCTTTTTGTAGGTCTTTGTCATCAGTCTCCATTTGGCTTCAGTCATTCGTTTTGGGGCATTGCCACATCCTGATTCATTTAAATAAACTGGCAGAGGTCCAGGAGCCCCATATGGTAGGCTCTCGTTAGACTTCTATATTCCTCATAAAAATGTTGAGGATTCTCTTGAGGGTCTCAAGAACTTTGATGATGGCCTGGATTCAGCCTTTGACCAGGAGAAAAGATGGTTACATTTGGTATTCCAGGCTTAGCAAAGGGCCTCACTTTAAAAGGTAATTGAGGGGATGTCCCTGGTGGCTCAGCAGTAAAGAATCCACCTGCCAATGTAGGAGACACAGGTTAGATCCTTGATCTGGAAAGATCCCACATGAGCTGGAACAACTAACCCCATGCCCCATGACTACGGAGCCTGTGCTCTAGAGCCCGAGATGGGCAGCTACTGAAGTGCACGCACCCTGGACCCTGTGTTCCACAAGAGAAACTACCGCAATGAGAAGTCCATGCATCACAGCTAGAGAGTAGCCCCTGCGACTAGGGAAAAGCCCATGCAGCAGCAAAGACCCAGCACAGCCAAAAATAAATAAAGTTATTTTAAAATAAAAGACCACTGAGGGACTTCCCTGGTGGTCCAGTGGTTAAGACTCCATGTTCCCAATGCAGGGGGCCTGAGTTCAAACCTTGGTCAGGGAACTAGATCCTCCATGCCACAACTAAAGATCCAATGTGCCGCAACCAAGACCTGGTGCAGCCACATAAATATATGTGTGCACGCTCAGTTATGTCTCACTCTGCGACCCCATGAACCACAACCTGCCTTGCTCCTCTGTCCATGGATTCTCCAGCCAAGAATCCGGAATGGGTTGCCATGCCCTCCTCCAGCAGATCTTCCCAACCCAGGAATCAAGCCCACATCTCCTGTTTGGCAGGCAGATTCTTTACCATGGGGCCACCTGGGAAGCCCAAAAGAAAGACAGACATGGCCCTTGCTTCCAAGGAAGCTATAGACTACTGGGCATAAATGTATTCTAATCCTGGACCGGTTCCCTGCAAGGAATTGATGCTGATTTTGTTTAGTCTCTGAATTGTGTCTGAGTCTTTTTGCAACCCCATGGACTGTAGCCCACAAGTCTGCTGTCCGTGGGATTTCCCAGGCAAGAATACTGAAGTGGGTTGCCATTTCATTCTCCGGGAATCTTCCGGACCATCTCCTGTGTTGGCAGGTAGATTTTTTACCACTGAGCCACCAGAGAAGCCACCTAATAAATAAATATATTTAGAAAATAGAAGGCAATTGAGTAAAGGGATTAGTAGGTTCAGGAAATTTAGGGAGGGGAGGGATACCAAAAGGAACAGTTGGAGTCAAGTCAGGCAGTATTCACTTCTTTTTAGATTCACCACCAACTTGTTGCTTAAAGTTTTCAACTGCTGTTGTAAAGAACCTTTTAAAGAGGTAATTTTGATTCCTTTCATTTCTAAGAAGCTTCTGAATACCAGTTAAAAAAAAAAAATGCACCGCACTGTTTTGGGGGAGATTTGCAACTCTTTTTTCTCTGGAGCACCTTGTAAAGATATGCTTATCTATGTTAAAAATTTCCTGCTATAGCCACTGTAATTCAAGGTTGTCTTTGATAAGATAATACAGGGCCCATAATTTTATACATATAGTTAGCCAGGACCGCAGGTAGAGGAATCCCAGATTTTTTGGACTCAAGGAAAATTTTCTTTCTTCCTCTCTCTCTTTTTTTTCTTTTATGTTTTGTTCATGACATGTGGCATTCAGAGTCTTAGTTCTCCAACCAGGGATCAAACTTGTGCCCCCTGCAGTGGAAGCAAGGAGTCTTAACCACTGGACTACAGGGAAGACTCCCCCAGTCCAGTTCCTTTTAAGTCAGCTGATCCCCAGGCCTAGTCCAGAGAAAGAAATCCTCAAATAAATTCAGAGAGTTCTTTCAAACACAAAAACTGCAAAGCTCAAATGGGAAAGTAACTTTCCTACAACTTCCAGAGGTAGTAAGAAAGCAGTGAGCCCAATGGGCTCAGTGGGTAACTGCCTGGTTGCTTGCTCCTGGGGCAGTTTGGCATCTCCTTTGGATCCCACCTCTGACACCAGAACAGTTATAAGATAAATTGAGGCATACTAAATTTTCAGGGAATTTATTTGAGCAAAAATATATTCAAATAAGGCTGTGCCAAACTGGAAGCAGTTAGAAGTGCTCTGCTGACAGGAGCTGAAGAAAAGCTTTTATAGAGAAAACCTGGAAGCAAAGTAAGCAAAGTATCGATTGGCTGTAATTTTAAATGTAGTTGGCTCTTTGTCCTTAGGTTCTGCGTTCATAACCTTGATGTATCACAGGCTTAGATTTGGCTTTGCTTCTGTAGATGGTGTGGGCTTCCCTCGTGGCTCAGCTGGTAAAGAATCCGCCTGCAATGCGGGAGACTTGGGTTCGTTCCCTGGGTTGGGAAGATCCCCTGGAGAGGGGAAAGGCTGCCCACTCCAATATTCTGGCCTGGAGAATTCCGTGGACTGTATAGTCCATGGGGTCACAAAGAGTTGGATGCGACTGAGTGAGTTTCACTTTCACTTTCACTTTCCTTACATGGTGTAGCGTTAGAGCCCCCTCAGTCTAACGGCCTCCTTGTTGAATTCATTAAACGCCATCATCTGTCCTCCTCTATCTCCCTACCCCAGTGTCGTCCCCTGCAACCCAGTCTTCATTCAGGATTAGAATGATCTTTCTAAAGCAAATCTGGTGCAGTATCTCCCTTGCTTAAAGCCCCCCCACTGGCTTCCTATTGCCCTCAGAATCAGAATCCATTCCTTCACGGCCGTCTTACCCCTTATTCTGGTCTCTCACCACCAGCACTCCAGGACCCCTCAGGAGGAGGCTAGCGCCCTCTGCCTGGAGTGCATTTCTCTCTCTATTCCTCATTCCAACTTCCTCATTCTTTAGGTTACCTGTAGGGCTTCCCAGGTGAAAGTGAAAGTGAAGTCGCTCAGTCGTGTCTGACTCTTTGCGACCCCATGGACTGTAGCCCACCAGGCTCCTCCATCCATGGGATTCTCCAGGCAAGAATATTGGAGTGGGATGCCATTTCCTTCTCCAGGGGATCTTCCCAACCCAGGGATCAAACCCAGGTCTCCTGTATTGCAAACAGACGCTTTAACCTCTGAGCCACCAGGGAAGCCCTGGGCTTCCCAGGTGACTCAGTGGTAAAGAATCTGCCTGCCAATTCAGGAGAGAGCTGTAGGTTTGATCCTTGTGTCTGGAAGATCCCCTGGAGAAGGAACTGGCATCCCACTCCCGTATTCTTGCCTGGGAAATCCCATGGACAGGGGAGCCTGGCGGGCTACAGTCCATGGAGTAACAAAGGAGTTGGACATGGCTGAGTGACTAAGCAAGGCAGTTCAAGGACCTCCCACAAACTGAGGTGGTCTCCATGTGCCTGTGCGTGCGCAGTCGTGAGTCCTGTGCTCTTTATGAGTCCTGAAATGTTAATTTGTCTTTTGTTCTCACTGCTATGGAAGAATTAGCAGGTCATTGATTTAAAAACTTGGGTTCACAGAAGCAAGGTGGCGGGATTATTCTAGAGGGGAGGGATCTCAACTGTTGAAGGGAATCCTGGTGGGATTCCAGGGGAAGCAGGGAAGAAGTCAGTTCATCATCAGTTCAGCTGCTCAGTTGTGTCCAACTCTTTGTGACCCCATGGACTGCAGCACACCAGGCCTCCCTGTCCATCACCAACTCCCGGAGTTCACTCAAACTCATGTCCATTGAGTTAGTGATGTCATCCAACCATCTCATCCTCTGTCGTCCCCTTCTCCTCCTGCCTTCAATCTTTCTCAGCCTCAGAATCTTTTCCAATGAGTCAGCTCTTCACATCAGGTGACCAAGCTATTAAACTTCAGCTTCAGCATCAGTCTTTCCAATGAATATTCAGGACTGATTTCCTTTAGGATAGACTGGTTGGATCTCCCTGCAGTTCAAGGGACTCTCAAGAGCCTTCTCCAACACCACAGTTCAAAAGCATAAATTCTTCGGCACTCAGCTTTCTTTATGGTCCAACTCTCACATCCATACCTGACTACCTGTGGACATCTCCTAGGTGTTGAGAGCAATGGGAGGGTCTCTGAGGACAGGAAAAGACTCACCTGAAAAGTAAGGGTAATAGAGAGATCTGAAGGCAGGGCAGGAGTGGGTAAGGGGAACGGAAGTGGAGAAGACTATTCTAGGCATCCCAGCATGTACAAAGGTTCTGTAGTAGAAGGGGACAGACTCATATAAAAGGGAGGTAGCATGGGTGAGGTATGGCTTGAGGCACGGCCAGGCACGCAGGGTCTTAAAGGCTTTGTTAAGGATTTTAGTCTTTTTATAAGAGCAAGAGTGTTAGGGGAAATACACTGACTGAAATTGCCCATCCAGACTAGGCACCATCTGCAAGAGTTACTTTACGATGGGAGGTCCTGGTAAGAAACTCCGAACTGATAGGAACTAATAAGCCACCACTGACTGGAAGAATCCGGAAAAAGTCAAAAGGAGATTCCACATGTCCTATCTCCTCCCAGAATCCATCTCACTGGCATCCATCTTGGCTGAGCAACGTGCGCGCCACCAAGAAGGACCGTGAGTCAGAATGCTTGGCCAGAGCCAACCCGGAAACTAATCCCATCAATATAAAACCTGAGACTGTGAGCCACGCAGCAGAGCAGTTCTCCTGAGTTGCCTTACTCTCCTGCTCTCTGCCCAGGGACCCCTTCCCAATAAAGTCTCTTGCTTGGTCAGCACATTTAGCTCCTTGGACAATGCATTTCCCAGTGGAAATGAGCCCCCTTTCAGACCCCCCTTGCTGCAACTAGAGGAGGTTTTAAACATTCACGAGGGGTCAGGGTAGGGCAGGGGTTGACATTATCAGATTTATATTTGAAAAGACAACTGTGAAAATATATTGCAGGGAAAAAAAGAGTAGAGGCAGGAGGTAGATAGAAAGCCTTTGAATGGGACCAAGAGAGAACTGAGAAGCTGCCAGCAATACAACAACACACATGGAAATGTAAAACGGAGGCAGAGTCCACAGTCCCTGAGGATATTGAACAAAAACAGGGGAGGGTCAGGGGGAGGAGAGGGAGGCTCCAGGGGTGACACTGAAATTTTGGTTTGCAGGAAAGGAAAGGCACTGGGTATTATTCATTGAGCTCTGGGACATCAAGCTCCGGAAGCACATTTAGCTCCTTGGACAATGCATTTCCCAGTGGAAATGAGCCCCCTTTCAGACCCCCCTTGCTGCAACTAGAGGAGGTTTTAAACATTCGCGAGGGGTCAGGGTAGGGCAGGGGTTGACATTATCAGATTTATATTTTGAAAAGACAACTGTGAAAATATATTGCAGGGAAAAAAAGAGTAGAGGCAGGAGGTAGATAGAAAGCCTTTGAATGGGACCAAGAGAGAACTGAGAAGCTGCCAGCAATACAACAACACACATGGAAATGTAAAACGGAGGCAGAGTCCACAGTCCCTGAGGATATTGAACAAAAACAGGGGAGGGTCAGGGGGAGGAGAGGGAGGCTCCAGGGGTGACACTGAAATTTTGGTTTGCAGGAAAGGAAAGGCACTGGGTATTATTCATTGAGCTCTGGGACATCAAGCTCCGGAACATCAGGAGAAAAGCTGCCTGGGGCTGGGAAGGGGGCCGGGGAGGGGCAGATCAACTGGGGAGCACGTGTCTGCAAGCACCAGAAGGCAGAGGCTGAACTGTAAGACTGTCTGTTGTTTACAGAAGCCCAGAGATTAGGTTCCTGAGTTTTCCCAGACTCTTCCCACCGTTCAGCTCCGTCCCTTCTTGCGGCTGGTTTTTTAGTTCTATGTTTGTTGTCTCATGACTGACATTAGCTCCAAATATCACATGCTCACACCAACATTGCAAGTAGGAAGTGAGGTGCAGGGGCTCTGTCTTTTTATCTGGAAGGCAAGATCTTCAAAAACTCCCCAGCAAATTTCCCATTGCCTCTCATGGGCCAGAACTGGCTGCCTGACCATCTCTGAACCCAAAGGGAGCTAGGAAGATTTGTATTGGTGACAAAAAGTCTTCCTTGACACACTCCAATCAAGCTCCTCTGAAGCCTCTTCTCAGCTGTGCCCTGAGTTTTGGACTTCTGTGTTCATCTCTGCATCGCTCAGTTTTAACAAGAATCTGTTGGGTTGGTCTTGCCAGAATATTGACCTTACCCCCTGAGTTTTCCACTTGGGAATTTTCCATCCACTGACCTCTACCCTGGTCCTTGGCTATAAATCCCTACTTTTCTTTATTGCGTTTGAAGTTGACGCCTGATACAAACCCTCATTGTAGTAGCCCGTGGAAAAGTCCACCTGATGATCATCAACAAATGTCATGAATGGTTTTTCCTTTAACATCAATCATTTGGCAAAATATATATATATATATATATATTTAATATATATATTATATATATATATATATATATCATTGGTAGTTTAGAGTAATCATAATTTATCCCCCAGGGCTGAGGGTAGAGCCTGTATTCCTAAAATCAAGGGAGCCCATAAAGGAGCTGGGGGAGGGCTACCGGGTGGATGTGCACAGACAGTGTCAAGGTCAGCTATCATCTGTGCAGCTCACATCCATGCTTCTTTCTGGAAACAGCACTTCCACTTTTTCTTCTGAGATTGTGCTTCTCACACCCAAACTAAGGGTTGGGTATGGCTGATCTCATCCGCCACATTGTGGGGTTGGTGTGTGACCCAGGTGAGGTCGCCAGTACAGGACGCAAACTTGGGACATAGGGATCTTCACATTTTATTCATTGTTTATCTAAAATTCAAATGCAGCTGAATGTCTCATTTTTTAATTGACATGTACGCACTGTTTGTTTATTACTTTTTGTCTGTGCTGGGTCTGCATGGCTGCGTGTGGGCTTTCTCTCGTGGTGAACAGCAGGGGCTACTCTAGTTGCAGTGCACGGGATTCTCATTGCGGGGGCTTCTCTTGCTGCGGAGCATGGGCTCTGGGTGCGCGGGCTCGGTAGCTGTGGCATAGACGCTCATTAGTTGTGGCTCCCAGGCCCTAGAGTGCAGGCTTCAGTAGTTGTGGCACACGGGCTTGGCTGCTTGGCTGCACATGGAACCCTGCTGGACCAGGGATCAAATCCATGTCCCCAGCATTGACAGGAAGATTCTTATCCACTGCGCCATCAGGGAAGTCCTGAATGTCTCATTTTTTTTAACTTTTTATTTTATACTGGAGTATACCCAATTAACAGGGCTTCCCTGGTGGCTCAGAGGTTAAAGCGTCTGCCTGGAATGCGGGAGACCTGGGTTTGATCCCTGGGTCGGGAAGATCCCCTGGAGAAGGGAAGGCAACCCACTCCAGTACTCTTGCCTGGAGAATCCCATGGAGGGAGCAGCCTGGTAGGCTACAGTCCACAGGGTTGCAAAGAGTCGGACACGACTGAGCGACTTCACTTCACTTCAGACCCAATTAACAATATTGTGATCGTTTCAGGCGCACACCAGAGCAACTCAGTCATACAGACACACGTATCTATTCTCCGAACTCCCTCCCGTCCAGGCGGCCACATATCATTGAGCAGAGTCCCCTTGCTATACAGTAAGTCCTTGTTGGTTATCCATTTTAAATATAGCAATGTGTACATTGTCCGTCCCAAACTCCCTAACTATCCATTCCCTCCATCCTTACCCCCAGCAACCATAAGTTCCTTTTGGAAGACTGTCTGTTTCTGTCTTATAAATAAGTTCATTTGTATCATTTCTTTTTAAAATCTGCATAAAAGAGATATCATGTGATATTTCCCTTTCTCTGTCTGCCTTACTCCACTCAGTATGACGATCTCTATGTCCATCCATGGTGCTGCAGATGTTATTTCATTCTCCTTATGGCTGAGCAATATTCCACTGTATATATGTACCAGATCTTCTTTATGCTCATATTTTTATTCACTAAATCTGGCAACTCCAGATCCGGGCCTACCAATAGGACACAGACATTGGTTTGGAAAAGACCGTGAGTCCTAAGCCAGGCTGATGAGAGTCCCCCTTCAAACATTTGATGGAGCACTCAGGGAGGAGGCTTTTTTAATTGTACTGTGTTGCAAAGCTAGCAGAACATAACTTCAGCCGCAAGAGTGAGCTTCAGACCTAGATCTGGCCCGTCCAAAGATTCCTTCTCCAAATTACAATGATTGGGTCATAACTAGGCACAAAACCCAAGCAGAGTCAACAAGACGCAAGCCTGGAGCCAATGATGGAATTATCGGGACAGAGAAATCTCTGTCTGCTGGAGATGCTGAGCTGGAAGCATGGAAGCCTGTTGGTGCTGGTGATTATCTCACCCCTATGTGAGGGAGGGTAAGCGTAGATTTATGTCAGCAGAGGGGATTCCCTGGCAGTCCAGTGGTTAGGACTCTGCATTTCACTGCAGAGAGACTATGTTCAATCTCTGGTCCAGGATGGAAGATCCCACAAATGAAGTCAGCAGAGAAAAAAGATGGAGCAAGAGATGGAAAAACAGATACTGAGACCTGTCAATATCCTTGAACTTTTAATATCAATCAGCCAGGCCTCCACCCATTCTTGCTCTGGACTTTTCAGTTAACTGAGCCATTAACTTTGGTTTATGGCTTAAACTAATGTGACCTGGAGTTCTGTGACTTGCCACCAAGGGAATACTGACTAGGGGAAGGTCCCTGGTTCAATTTTGGACATGTTGAGTTGCCTCTGATGTCAAGTAGCTGGGGTGCACACGTGAATCTAAGCTAGAGGTTTAAATTAGTAAGTCTACTTTGCATAGATGGTGATTGAATTCCCCATGCCTAGAACCAAGCCTGCCATACGGTAGGCATTCAGTGAGTATTTGATGAATATGTGAATGAATGAATATAGCAATCGTTAATTCTTGGTAGCCCTTCAAAACAAGAAGTTCTGATCAGTCCAGGTAGTTGGGATAAATAGAGTGAATACTGCTGAAGAAAATGATAGTGAACAGGAAGACCCAATTAAATAACTTTCCCAGATGGGAGAGGTTTTAAAAATTGAAAATATATTTTTTTAGTTAGTAAAAGTAGAAGTAAAAATATCCAGATAATAGGATTTCAGAAAGAGAAATATAAAGTTAGAGAAAAAAATATTTGAAGAGCTAATGAAAGTAAATTTACAGAATATAAGAAAAGATCAAAAGACTTCTGTTTGCAACCAGGATAGAGAAATTTTCAGCAGGCCAATGCTCCCACTGCAGAAATTAGAAGAAAAACAAAAAAAAAAAATAAGAAAATTGCAAGAATCATGTTTTTGAAATCAGCAGTTATGAATGCAAAGCTATGAATGAATGAGATAAAGATACCAGACATGAAACTCCATTCCTAAATAGGCTGAGAGTCACAGGTAAATATTTTTCTCTGGAGGGATTTGCCAATTCTGTGCACAAAAGCTTAGCTCAGGCAAAGGAACACTACTGGGAGGAAGAGAAGCCAGCAGAGCTTTTGATGGTCACGAGGAACTGGAGATTCCTGGAAGTCCTAAATTTGGGAGTGAAGTCTTCTGCAGTCTCGTGTGTTTAGGAGACCATGAGACTCCTAAATTAGAGAAAGAGGGACTGCCTGAAACAAAGGCCACTTGCTATGTTGTAAAGATGTGTGGGGCGGGAAAGGGGAGTTGTTGTTGGAAGTAGGAGAGTTAAAGCTCAAAACTTCCAAACAGCAGAATAAAACATCCCACAGCCCAAACAATTCTGTGCACAAAAGCTTAGCTCAGGCAAAGGAACACTACTGGGAGGAAGAGAAGCCAGCAGAGCTTTTGATGGTCACGAGGAACTGGAGATTCCTGGAAGTCCTAAATTTGGGAGTGAAGTCTTCTGCAGTCTCGTGTGTTTAGGAGACCATGAGACTCCTAAATTAGAGAAAGAGGGACTGCCTGAAACAAAGGCCACTTGCTATGTTGTAAAGATGTGTGGGGCGGGAAAGGGGAGTTGTTGTTGGAAGTAGGAGAGTTAAAGCTCAAAACTTCCAAACAGCAGAATAAAACATCCCACAGCCCAAAGACTGAGACAGAGCCCTTCTAGGCTCTCATTCAAAAGCCCCAGAATGGAAAATTCCCTATTGGTCCAATAGTTAACAATCTACCTTCCAATGAAGAGGGTGCTGGTCAGGGAATTAGATCCCACATGTTGTGGGGCAACTAACTCAGTGTGGGCAACTAGAGAAACCACACGCCGCAACTAAGACCCAACACAGTCAAATAAGTAGGTTTTTTTAAATATAATTAAGTTTTTAAAAATAAAAATAATGAACAAAAACGAAAGCCCAGAATGCTCATGCCTAAGAAACAAGGATGAAACAAAAGTAGATAGAATATTCATAAAACTGAAATGTATCCCCAATTCGGTTAATCCTTAACTAACTAAATGTGATCAGTCTTAGTGCAGGAGCCCCACAGAGTGAATGCAGAACATCCTCTAGTGGAGGATTAGATCATCTGTGTAAAAATCGCATGGTCCTTTGGGAAGTTGCTAGTCTGTGCTAACAGCAAATAGAAAGCTGAGCCAACTGAGGAACGAGCAACTCTTCTTAGATGTATAAAAGAAGTGAGGTCACAGCAAGTGACGGAAGGTCACAGAGGGCCAGGGACCTGTGACAGTGAGGTCACAGGAGTGAGGGCAGCAAAATGCCAGCCCCAAGGTGGACAGAGAGACAGGCGAATACAGAGCAGAAACCCACAGGCTGAAGCCCTACGCACGCCGGGCAGGGAACCTGAAGTGTAGCTGATGGATTGCTAGCAGTTCAGTGTGGAAGGCCACGGCATCACCGACTCAATGGACATGAGTTTGAGCAAGCTCCGGGAGTTGGTGATGGACAGGGAAGCCTGGCAGAGTCGGACATGACTGAGCGACCAAACTGAATGGGAGCATTAGAAAAAGGAGAAAGCGTGAAAGGAGCAGAAAAAATACGGGAAACAGCAATGACTTTCCCCAGCTGAATGTCAGATTCCAAACCAGTAGACTTGCCATTGCTAAGAAATGTTAAAAGAAGTTCTTCAGAGAAAAGGAAAATAATATAGGTCAGAAAGTTGGGTCTACATAAAGAAAGGAAGAATAAGGAAGAAGGAATGATGAAGGTAAAATTAAAACTTTCATTTTTTTTATGCTTAATTGATCTAACAGATAACTGTTTGTTTCAAATTAATAGTATACACACACACACACACACACACACATAATGTATGTTTATATATAAGTGTCATGAATGACAGTGAAGGAACAGGAGAGAAGTTATGATTATTCTGATATTATAGGAAACTCGTTACCGAGACTTCCTGTTGGTCCAACAGTTAAGACTCCAGGCTCCTAAGGCAGGGGGCCTGGGTTCTAATCTTTAGTCAGGGAACTAGATACCACAAGCCACAATGAAGATTGAAGATCCCGAATGCTTGCTGCAACTAAGACCTGGCACAGCCGAATAAAAAAATAGTAAAAAAAAAAACAACAAAACTCATTGCCCATGAGATTGTACAGTAAGTGGACCCAGACTCCCGGTGCTGCAGTGGATAAGAATCTGATGGTTAATGCAGGGGACATGGGTTCAATCCTTGGTCCAGGAAGAGTCCACAGGCCACGGAGCAACTGAGTCCGTTTGCCACAACTACTGAGCCCGAATGCTGCAACTCCTGAAGCCCTTGCAACCAGAGCCTGTGTCTCAGCAAGAGAAGCCACTGCAGTGAGAAGCCAGCGCGCTGCAACGAAGACCAGGCCCCTCTCACCACAACTAGAGAAAGCCCGCACCCGGCAACCAAGACCCAGTGCAACTAAGAAGAGAACTAACTAAATGAGATTTGTAAAAAAGAAAGTGGACCTGGATTAGTTGTAAATGTATATTGCAAACTCTAGAGCAACCACTAAAAAACTAAAAAAAAAGATCTTTCTTTATGCTGGGAAAGGAGAGAAACTGGAATCATAAAATGCTCAGTTAAAAATCGTGAAAGGTAAGAGAAGAATGGAATATAAAAACAGGAATAAAGAAGAAGGGCAATAAGGAGGAGACAGTAGCAAATATGGTACATATGAACACAACTATACCAGTAACCACTTTTGCATGCCAGCGGTCTAAAGGAACTAAGCAAAGGACAGATACTGTGAGGGTGGCCCACACCACGGATGAGTAGGGAAATGCAAATAAAAACTACAATGAGACACCGCCTCACATCCATTAGGATGGCTACTAACAAACAAGTAAACAAAAAAGGAAATAAGTGTTGATGAGGACATGGAGAAATGGAACCTTTGTGTGGTATTGATAAAAATGTAGTTGGTACATCTGCTGTGGAAAATAGTATAGCATTTCCTCAAAAAATTAAATTAAATTAAATTTCCTCAAAAAATTAAATATAGAATTACCACATGACCCAGCAATTCCATTTCTGGGTATACACCCAAAAGAATTGAAAGCAGGGTCTTGAAGAGGTATTTGCACACCTATGTTCATAGTAGCATTATTTACAATATGTGGAAGCAACACAAGTGTTTATGGACAGAAGAATGAGTGGGGTGTATACATACAATGGAATATTATTCAGTCTTTTAAAAAAATTCTAAGTGATGTGTAATTGACATATTACATTATGTTAGTTTCTGGTGTACAACATAATGATTCAATGTTTGTGTACATTGAGAAATCATTACCACAATAAGTTAGCATCTTTTCAGTCTTTAAAAGGAAGGAATACTGATATATACTACATGGTTGAGCCTTGAAGATCTTATGCTAAGTAAAATAAGTCAGTCACTAAGGGCAAATACTATTAATATATGAGTCCCTTCTGTTTATATGAGAGTAGAAGGGCTAGTATTTGGGGTCGTCAAGTTCATAGAGACGAAAAGAAAGATGGTGGTTGCTAGGGGCTGGGCAGAAGAGAAAATAAGGGGATTTTGTTTAATAAGTACAGGGATTCCATTTTATAAGGTGAAAAGATTTACGGAGATGAATGGTGCTAATGGTTGTATAACATTATGAGTGTATTTATTTTTTTTTTTTTTTAAGAATTTGCTTGTTATTTTTTTTTTTACTTTTTAATTAATTTTTATTTTTTTAGTTTGTTTTGCTTTACAATACTGTATTCATTTTGCTATACATTGACATGAATCAGCCACGAGTATACATGAACTCCCAATCCCAACCCCCACCTCCCCTCTCCCGCCCCACACCCTCTCTCTGGATTATCCCCGTGCATCAGTCCCAAGCATCCTGCATCCTGCATCAAACCTGGCCTGGCGATTCGTTTCACTCACGACATCACACATGTTACACTGCCACTCTGCCAACCCATCCCACCCTCTCCCTCTCCCACAGGGTCCAAAAAGCTGTTCTATACATCTGTGTCTCTTTTGCTGTCTTGCGTACAAGTTTATCATTACCATCTTTCTAAATTCCATATATATGTGTAAGTATACTGTATTGGTGTTTTTCTTTCTGGCTTATTTCACTCTGTATAATCGGCTCCAGCGTCATCCACCTCATTAGAACTGATTCAAATGTATTCTTTTTAATAGCTGAGTAATACTCCATTGTGTATATGTACCACAGCTTTCTTATCCATTCATCTGCTGATGGACATCTAGGTTGCTTCCATGTCCTGGCTATTATAAACAGTGCCGCAATGAACATTGGGGTACACGTGTCTCTTTCAATTCTGGTTTCCTTGGTGTGTATGCCCAGCAGTGGGATCGCTGGATCATAAGGCAGTCTATTTGCAATTTTTTAAGGAATCTCCACACTGTTCTCCATAGTGGCTGTAATAGTTTGCATTCCCACCAACAGTGTAAGAGGGTTCCCTTTTCTCCACACCCTCTCCAGCATTTATTGCTTGTTGACTTTTGGATCGCAGCCATTCTGACTGGTGTGAAATGGTACCTCATTGTGGTTTTGATTTGCATTTCTCTGATAATGAGTGATGTTGAGCATCTTTTCATGTGTTTGTTAGCCATTCATATGTCTTCTTTGGAGAAGTGTCTATTTAGTTCTTTGGCCCATTTTTTGATTGGGTCATTTTATGAGTGTATTTAATACCACGGAAACCATAAACATAAAATGGTTAACATGATAAGCTTTATGTGTATTTTACCACAATAAAATAATTGAAATAAAAAGATCTATGAGAGGAAAACTATACAAACTGATGAAAGAAATCAAAGAGCTAAATAAATGGAGAGATATTCCATGTTCACGGATAGGAAGACTCAGTACTGTAAAACTGCAGTGATCAAGACAGTGTATTATTGATGAAGGAATAGACAAACAGATCAGTAGATCAGAACAGAGAGCATATAAACAGACCCACATAAATGTGGTCAATTCATCTTTGATAAAGGGGCAAAGGCAATGCAATGGATGGAAGATAGTCTCTTCAATACATAGAACTGGACATCCACAAACAAAAAAAGGAAGACACAAACCTCACGCCCTTCACAAAAATTAACTCAAAATGGATCACTGACCTCAATGTAAAATGCAAAGCTGTAAAACTCCAAGAAGATAACATAAGAGAAGATCTAGATGGCCTTAGGTTTCTAAATGACTTTAGATATGACCCCAAGGGCACAATCCGTGAGGAAAACACTGAAATCCTGGACATAATTAAAATTTAAAATTTCTTCTAAGTAAAAGACACTGCTTGGGACTTCCCTAGTAGTCCAGTGGCTTAGATTCTGTGCCCCCAGTGTGGAAGGTGGGCAGAGGCTCCTCTGACTAGGTTCCAACCTGCGCCCCTGCAGAAGTGCAGAGTATGAACCACTGGACCACGGAAGGTACCATCACATTTTCTCAGGGAGGGAAGTATTTCCCAAGAGTCCTCTGGCAGCCTACCCTTTATGTTCTCGTTGGCTAAACCCAAGTCACAACCCACAAACCAATCAATCACTGCAGTAGAAGGGATTCCAGGGCTTTGTTGTTGATGTTTGGTTGCTAAGTTGTATCTGACTTTGTGACCCCATGGACTGCAGCACACCAGGCTCCCCTGTCCTTCACTATCTCCTGGAGCTTGCTCAAATTCATGTCCACTGAGTTGGTGATTCCAGGGCTTGAGTTAAACCAATTATGATTCATGCCCTGCAGTTGAGTGAGGGGCTCTCCTTCCCTTAGCTTCTTGCTACCCAACAAAATTTGGATTCTGTTAGCAAAGAAGAGGAACACAGCTATTTGTTAAGTGATGGTACATGCCATATCCTCCTCTTATAATAATGTCATCCCAAATGTTCTCTGTAAATATTCATACATCACTCTCAAAAAGGTCGTTCAACTGGGGTGACCCCACCCCCAAGCATCAGGAGTGGACAGTAAGCCACAAGGGTGGTCCAAGGATGAGTATATGACTTACTGTCACTGATAACAAGCATCCTCTGAACTTTCCTGGAACTTTCAGGACAAGTTGCATTCACTCCCCATTGAGCTTGCTAAACTACCAGGTTATAAACCTGAAGTCACTATGGTGTTCATCTCTGCCACGTAGTAGATTCTGCCTGAAAAGGAAGCCAGTACAGAGGACAGAGCCTAGAGATGGAGAGAAAAGGCACTCCCCAGAACACGTGCACTCCTGGATCCAGCTGTGCCTGAAGTCAGTGTGGCTCAGGACTTCACCGACCCAGTGAAAAAGAGAAAGTCAGTTTCTATCATGTACAACTGAAGAGTCCTAAATAAACAGAAGATAAGCAGGGGCCAGGCCATAAAAGGCCTGAATGTGAGGCTAATATTCATTGGGAGGACTCATGCTGATGCTGAAGCTCCAATACTTTACCACCTGATGTGAACAAATCAACTCATGAAAAAGACCCTGATGCTGGGAAAGTTTGAGGGCAGAAGAAGGGCACGACAGAGGATGAGATGGTTGGATGGCATCATCGACTCAATGGACACGAGTCTGAGCAAACTCTGGGAGATAGTGAAGGACAAGGATGCCTGGCGTGCTGCGGTCCATGGGGGTCACAAAGAGTCAGACACAACTTAGCGTCTGAACAATGACTGGGAAACATGGATGAGTTTTAATTAAGGAAAGACATGACCAGATATGTGAGGCATGGTCCCTGTTGTAGAAGCTGAGGAGCCTCTCCCTCTGCCAAAGTCAGATCTGCCACGTTATCCTGTTTAAATCAAGAAAGTAAAAATGTCAGTTGCTCTGTCGTGTCCGACTCTTTATGACCCCATGAACTATCCAGACTCCTCTGTCCATGAGATTTCCCAGGCAAGAATACTGTAGTGCGTTGCCATTTTCTTCTCCAGGAGATATTCCCAACCCAGGGATCAAACCTAGGTCTTCCACACTGCAGGCAGATTCTTTACCATCTGAGCCAAATCAGGAAGAGGGACCAAATTCCCCAACCCCACCCCTATCGACTTCATCAGAAGAAGACTCTAAATCAAAAGAACTTAATGAAAACCACTCCCTGAGTCATAAGCCAAGTAGCCTTTGAAAGTGGGTATGGATTGGGACTTCTCTGGTGATCCAGTGGTTGAGATTCTGAGCTTCCAGTGCAAGGGGGCACAGGTTCAATCCCTGGTCGGGGAACTCAGATCCTGCACGCTGTGCAGTGTGGCCATAAACAAACAAAAGGAAGTGGATGTGGATTGATGATGTCCCCAAGACCCAGGCAGTGCAGCAAGGAATACTTTCTGAGAAGAGAGCGAACCATGCAAATGGGGAAAACATCTTTTTAGACATTTATCTTTACTGCCTCTAGAAACTTTTTTTGCTGGGGGGAGGTCTTTGAAAGATGTACTTACTTAGGAAGAAATCTAATAAGGGAGCCAGCAGGCCCTGGGCTTTCACTCTTCCAACTGAGCTAAAATTGGTGGGTCCACTGAGGCATCTTTGCTCTGGGTCCTGGAAGCCATTCATCACCTGGGTTGGGCTGGCAGGAAGTAAGCATCAGTGCTCTTCCGGCTGAAGTCCAGGACCCTGCTGTCTTTAGACCACAGGATACAGGAAGGAACCCAGAAGCAAAACCTTCTCCTGTGGAAAAGGAGTGGAGCCTTCCTTAGGAAGAGAGCAGTCATCTTACCGAGACACTAGGAAGGAAGTTCATGTACGCATGCTGGGCGTACCTAGGATGGGGATGCCAAGTCAGAAGAGATGAACGACATAGAGATGGAGACAGTCAGTCATATAATGCTTTTTTTGTGTGAGACAAGGTGATGTTCAAGTGTGCCAGGATTGTCATCTCTGCTGCTGCTGCCGCTAAGTTGCTCAGTTGTGTCCGACTCTGTGCGACCCCATAGACGGCAGCCCACCAGGCTCCTCTGTCCCTGCAATTCTCCAGGCAAGAACACTGCAGTGGGTTGCTATTTCCTTCTCCAATGCATGCATGCATGCTAAGTCACTTCAGTCATCTTCAACTCTGTGCAACCCTATGGACAGCAGCCCACCAGGCTCCTCTGTCCCTGGGATTCTCCAGGCAAGAATACCGGAGTGGGTTGCTATTTCCTTCTCCAATGTATGCATGCATGCTAAGTCGCTTCAGTCATCTTCAACTCTGTGCAACCCTATGGACAGCAGCCCGCCAGGCTCCTCTGTCCACGGGATTCTCTAGGCAAGAATACTGGAGTGGGTTGCCATTTCCTTCTCCATTGTAATCTCTGCTCCTCTTATAATGTAAATTCCTTCAGAAAATGCCCTAATTCTGTGTTTTGCAACCTTTTTTTAGAGTGCATAGGAGTCCTCTACAGGGCTTATTACACATCTAGATTCCTGGGATCCTTCTAAAGATTCTTTGTGAGTAAAAAATGTGGGTAGCTGTTGTTTATACCCATTCGGCATCCTTCACCCCTTCCTTTGGTATCTTTGGGAAACGAAGGGAAGGACAAATGTGTAAGCACTTACTCACTAGCTTCCACCCCTGTCGGTCAGTCATGGCTCCAGGGGCATCCTTTCCACCCACTTCTAGGGTGTGCAAGTGTTAGTGCTGAATAGGGCTCCAAGTATCCCACGCTGAGGCGTCAGAGAAGCCCCAGAGCAAGAAGCGAGAGGTGCAAAGTGTGGGCAGGGTGCAGTCAGGCTGCTTCTGTGTGAAGGGAAGTTGGCAACAGTGACTGGAAAAGATGCAACTGAAAAGATGTGAAGTCTTGTGCCAGAGTTTCCTGTATGGTCCATATCCTGAACTCTCAGATCTGTTCAGGCCCTCCATTAAGTCCAATCCATGATGAGGATACACAGAAGCAGCTATATTAATTGTCCTCCTGGTCTATCTTCATTTTTTTTTTTAATTTATGTATCTATTTCTTTTTGGCTGTGCTGGGTCTTTGTTGCTGTGTGTGGGTTTTCTCTCATTGTGGTAAGCAGGCTTCTGACCGTGGTAGCTTCTCTTGTTTCAGAGCACGTGCCCTAGAGCACAGGCTCAGTAGTTGTGGCACATTAGCTGCTCCACAGTATGTGGAATCTTCCCAGACCGATATCGAACCCATGACCCCTGAATTGGCAGGTGGATTCTAAACCTCTAGACCACCGGGAAAGTCCCATCTATCCCTGTTCTTGATTTCTTTCATCTACACCCAGCATTGGTATAGAATTGATGCTTTTGAACTGTGGTGTTGGAGAAGACTTGAGAGTCCCTTGGACTGCAAGGAGATCCAACCAGTCCATCCTAAAGGAAATCAGTCCTGAATATTCACTGGAAGGACTGATGTTGAAGCTGAAGCCCCAATACTTTGGCCACCTGATGTGAAGAACTGACTCATTGGAAAAGACCCTGATGCTGGGAAAGACTGAAGGTGGGAGGAGAAGGGGAAACAGAGGATGCGATGGTTGGATGGCATCACAGACTCAATGGCCATGAGATTGAGCAAGCTCCGGGAGTTGGTGATGGACAGGAAGCCTGGCGTGCTGCAGTCCATGGGGTCACAGAGAGTCGGACACGACTGAGCGACTGAACTGAACACCCAGCATTGTGCTCACCTGGCAGTGACCCTAGGGTAGAGAAAACACCGTCATTAAGTGGTAGCTCTAGTGGGGATTTGAACCCACGCAATTTGTCTCCAGAGCAGGGGCTTTTAACCACTACCGTGCCTGTAGCACAATGTTGAGGAAAGCGTCAAGGTAGGTGGCATCCAGTTTCAGTGATTAAAAAAACCCACCATAACTGCTTAGGGACGTTGACTACGAACGAGGAAGCTGGTAGACACACCACCAAAAGTGACCAAAGGAAAATAGATTCATTGGACCACATCAAAATTTATTTATTATTATTATTATTTTAATTTTTTTTAACTTTACAATACTGTATTGGTTTTCCCATACATTGACAATGAATCTGCCACAGGTGTACATGAGTTCCCAACCCTGAAACCCCCTCCCACCACACACATGAAAATTTTAAACTTTCTTGCTGCAAATTAAGACAGTAAAAAGACACCTCCACAGACGAGAAAATATTTATAAATTGTGTATCAGAGAAAGGTCTAGTTTCCAGAATATATAATGAACCCTTACAACTCAAACTTACGAAGACTGATAACCTAATTTTAAATTGAGCAAAGGATTTGCGTAGATATTTTTCCAAAGAAAGTATACAGATGATGAATGGGCCCACGAAAAAATGTTTAACAGCATTAGTCATTTAGGGAAATGAAAATCAAAACTATGATACGCCACTGTGTGCCCACTGCTGTTGCTGCTAAGTCACTTCAGTCGCGTCTGACGCTGTGCGACCCCATAGACGGCAGCCCACCAGGCTCCCCTGTCCCTGGGATTCTCCAGGCAAGAACACTGGAGTGGGTTGCCATTTCCTTCTCCAATGCATGAAAATGAAAAGTGAAAGTGAAGTCGCTCAGTTATGTCTGACTCTTAGCGACCCTGTGGACTGCAGCCCACCAGGCTCCTCTGTCCATGGGATTTCCAGGCAAGAGTACTGGAGTGGGGTGCCATTGCCTTCTCCAGGAGAGCTGTAATAGAAAAGATGGACAATAACAAGTGTTGGCAAGGATGTGGAGAAACTGGATCCCTCTTACACTCCTGGTAGGAATGTACCTCACAGCAGCTGGAGCAAACAGTATGGCAGCTCCTCTATCAGTTAGACATAAAATTACCATATCACTCAGCAATTCCACTCCTAGGCAGACACTCAGAACAACTGAAAACAGATGTGCAAACAAAGACTCATACATAAATGTTCACAGCAGCACTATTCACAGCAGCCCAAGGTGGAAACACCCAAATGTCCACCACTGATAAACAGATGAGTAAAATGTGGTCTATACATACAACTGAATTTTTCCCAGCAATAAAAAGCAATGAATACCGATACATGTTACAAGAAGGATGAACCTGGGAAACATCATGTTAATTAAGAAAAAAACAGTCACAAAAGGCTATACTGTCGGATTCCATTTATATGAAATATCCAAAATATACAAATTGACAGAGACAGGAAGTAGATTAGTGGTTGCTGTGGGATTGGAGGGGAGCAATAGGGAGTGACTGCTGATGAGTCTGGAACTTCTTTTAGGAGGAGGGACAAAAATGTTCTCAAATTAGATCTTTGTGATGGTTGTACAACTCTGTGACTCTACTAAAAAAACATTGAACTGTACACTGTAAGTGAGTGAATTGTATGGGATGTAAATTATATCTCAATAAAGCTATTTTTGAAAATCTGAAAGTCCCATGTCCTAGGAAACCCCTCAATCATTCAGGAAAACCAAGATGGTTGTTCCCCCTAAGGCCACTCTCAAGCATGTAAAATTTTATTCAAAAAAGAACAAGGGGCTTGGGGAGAAAAGCCAAGGTCTGGAGTATTAGTCAGCTTCTTGCTGTGGCAAGGCTGTGTAACAAACAACCCCAAAATGCAGTTGTTTAGAAGAGCAAACACTCATTTCTCGCTCACGGGTCTTTGGGTCACCTGTGCCTCTAGCAGGCAGCTGTGCTCAGCTGGACTGGGTGTCTCCCGTGCTAGGACCCAGGCTGGAGAAGCACTGTCTCCCTGGGGCATGCTCTTCGCATGATGGGGGGCCCAGGCAGAGAAGGCCAAGGCATGCCACACACAAGTGCAGGAATCCTCGGCTAGAATATAGGTCATCTCATGCCTGCTCACATTGCATTGGCCAAGGCAAGTCCCTCTGCCAAGCTCAAAGTCAGTGGGATGGGTAAATATTCACTGCCTAATGAGAGGCGCTAAAAAGTCTCCAGGCATAGGGGCTAGGCCTGTAATCTTACTATAGGGGGAGTGGAATAGTTGGAAATAAGCCAATCTACCACAGTTACTAGGCCAAATTCTTGTCATTCCTGCATTATGAGACATTTGTCTAATATCTGCTGCATTGGAAGTCTTTTTCCTTTAATAGAAGTGACTATATTTTAAATTCTGATTACAAAAGTAAATCAGACAATACAGAAAACTTTAAAATATAAAAACTATAATCCCATCATTCAGGGTTAACCAATGTTAACAGTGTTTATTTTTATATAATTTCTTACATATACTCCAGTGTTCTTGCCTGGAGAATCCCAGGGATGGCGGAGCCTGGTGGGCTGCCATCTACGGGGTTGCACAGAGTCGGACACGACTGAAATGACTTAGTAGTACATATACATAATCACACTGATGTTTTCACATAATTATGATGTACACTGTGGTGCAATTGTCAGTTAAAATTTCATGAACACCTTTTTATATAAAAATGTATATCACTGCTATTTTTTAAATCACTGCTATTTTTAATGTT
This sequence comes from Aepyceros melampus, assembly GCA_006408695.1. Classification (NCBI taxonomy): domain Eukaryota; kingdom Metazoa; phylum Chordata; class Mammalia; order Artiodactyla; family Bovidae; genus Aepyceros; species Aepyceros melampus. Next base: position 25,189 of record SJXQ01001311.1, read on the forward strand.
CATGTGAATTTCATGGTACTTACATATTTTGAATGTTTATATATTTCTTTACCAATAATTCTGCCATCATAACAGATTTATTTCCATTTCTCAGGTTTACCTCCAATCTGTATTAAAGTTGTTCAATGTTTTGCTTCAACATAATCATAGTATACGGACTTCCCAGGTAGCGTTAGTGGTAAAGAACCTGCCTGCCAATGCAGATGTAAGAGACGTGGTTCAATCCCTGGGTCAGGACGATCCCCTGGAGGAGGGCATGGCAACCCACTCCATTCTTGCCTGGAGAATCCCATGGACAGAGGAGCCTGGCTGGCTATGGTCCATAGGGTCACAAAAAGTCGGACACAACTGAAGCAAGACAGCATGCACGCATGTAATCGGAGTGTACAGGTGGTCCCCGGCTCACATGGTTTGAGTGAAGATGTTCAACTTTATGATGGTTGGAAAACAATATGCATTCAGCAGAAACCACACTTTGAGTTTTGAATTTTGATCTTTTCCCAGACTAGCAATATGCAGCCTCTGTCACAATGCTGGGCCGTGGCAGCTGCCACTCCCAGTCAGTCATGTGATCACAAGGATAAAAAACTGATCCACTTCCAACCATCCTGCACCCAGACAACCATTCTGCTTTTCGCTTTCAGTACAGTATTAAATAAATTACATGAGACATTCAACACTTTGTTAGAAAATAGTTGTTATTGCTGTTCAATCACTAAGTTGTGTCCAACTCTTGCAACCGCATGGACTGTAGCCCACCAGGCTCCTCTGTCCATGAGATTTCCCAGGCAAGAATTCTGGAATGGGTTGCCATTTCCTTATCCAGGGGATCTTCTCCACCCAGGAATCGAACCTGCATCTCCTGCAAGTGTCCTGCATTGCAGGTGGATTCTTTACCTCTGAGCCACTGGGGAGGCTCTTTGACATGGCCATAGGACATGACAAAAACTGGTTAGAACCAGCTAGGTCCAAGATGGCAGACAAGTTGACTTCCAGTAGACCTTGAGCCTCAAATGACACACCCATCAGGACCAGGACAGTTCAGAGGCTAACCATAAAAAGGCCAAAAAGTGAGTGATGGCCCAGTCCCTAGCAGTCTCCATCCCCTTCCTAAAAGTCAGAATAATCCTCCCTTTTCTTAGCCTATGAAATTATGCAGCCCATCAAAACTAAACATTGTATTGTATTTTGGGGCCTCTCGGCTTTTGAGATAGCCCACGCTCTTGTCTATGGAGTGGTTTCTCCCAAGGTCGTTCTTGCCTTTTGAGACAGACTGCATTCTGTCTATGGAATGTGTATCTCTCTAAATAAGTCCACTTCTTAATAAATCGCTTTGTCTCTCACTGAATTATTTCTGTGATGAGACATGAGCAACCTGAGCTTCATTAAGTCCTGAGACCAGGTCTGTTATCTCAATTAAAAGACTCAGATTAAAAGACAATCTGAGTTGTATGATTTCAAACTTATGATAGGTTTATGGGAATAAACCTGTAAGTCAAGGAATATCTGTGTATGTTTGTGGGTTTGCACACTTAACATTATTCCATAAATGCTTTTCTATGTTGTTACAGTCTGGAAATTTGTTCTTCGTGGTGCTATCACACCATCATTTAATTAGCCAATTCCTGTTACTGGCTGTTGTGATTTTTAGTATTTTACTATTATATTAATTTATTCCCAAAATTCCTGTTGCATTTGATTGGCTATTTGTTTTTTAATATTTATGTATTTATTTGGCTGCATCAGGTCTTAGTTGCCACACGGGGAAACTTCGTTGAGTCACATGGGATCTGTGCCAGACGCTCTAGTTGTCCTTTGGCATGTGGGATCTTAGTTCCCTGACCAGGGATCAAACCTGTGTCCCCTGCATTGCAAGACGGATTCTTAACCCCTGGATCACCAGGAAGTCCCTGGCTGAGTTTTTCTGCCGCCTTTCCCACCATTCTTTCCCTCACATCAAGTGGAAGAGGGATGGCCATTGGCAGTGCTGACTGTTGAGTTCAGCAGCTGTGTAGCAGATCAGTGGGAGGAGTTGTATAAATACACTGCTATAGATGTGTATCGTTCATAGCCACTTCCCTGCCTAGTTACTAAGAACGGTCCTTAGTGGGCATGGCTTCCAGAAATTCTCCGAATGCCCACTAAGCAGATTCAGCTCACTTTGTGGCACCAAAGTGCAGGATCAGAAGTCTTCTGCTGATAGGAGTGTATTCTACAGTGTCTGGTACCTAAGGTGCAGGTGGGCAGTGGAGGAGAAGCAGGTTTGAAACGTACCCAGTCCCTGATGGCTCAGACGGTAAAGAGACCGCCTGTAATGTGGGGGACCTGGGTTTGATACCCGGCTTGGGAAGATCCCCTGGAGGAGGGCATAGCAACCCACTCCAGTATTCTCGCCTGGAAAATCCCTATGGACAGAGGTGTCTGGCGGGCTACAGTGCATAGGGTTGCAAAGAGTCAGACATGACTGAGTGACTAAGCACAGAAGCTAGTAGATGGGAAATGGTGGGAAATCTGCTACATGGGAAAAAGCCTTCGACAAGGAGAGAATAAGGCTGATGCACAGAAAAAGGCAGAGACCAGGAATGGAAAGATTGGACTGGTGGTGTTCACATCCTGCCTGTCTCCCTGCCCTTTGCATGATCGAGTGTTCACCCCTTCCCTGAATTCCATGAGCCAATAGATCCCCCATTTTGGTTTCTGTTTATTTCCTATTTGCCTGTGCTAGGTGTTTG
>SJXQ01001311.1:28221-44106 GCA_006408695.1 Aepyceros melampus
TGCGGTAGCATCTCTTGCTGCTGAGCACAGGCTCTAGGGCGTGCAGCCTCAGTAGCTGCAGCTCGAGGCTTCAGCCACTGCAGCTCCTGGGCTCTACAGCACAGGCTCGGTAGTTGCAGTGCATGCATGGGCTTAGTTCCCGGGCTAGGGATCAAACTCATGTCTCCTGCATTGGCAGGTGGATTCTTTTCCACTGAGCCACCAGGGAAGCCTCTCCCCAACGCCCCCACCCTGCCCTCTGCCCATTTTGTTTGAACAAGACCTTTGCAGTATAGACACCAAGCTGGTGCTAACACCACAGCTCCTGGGCCAGGGCTGGAACTAGAAAGATGGATGAGAAATGGACCTGCCCTCCGGCAACCCATAGACTGGGAGATGCTGACAAGTGATTAGAGCACAAGTTTCACAATAGAAGTGTTGGTGTGAGTACAGAATGCCAAGTAAGTTAAAGTGCAGCCCCACACACCCACTCTTAGCCTTCACACAGCCCTCTCTTCACTCAGAGCTCTGGATGGCTTTTCCCACAGCAGCCCACTTCTTGTCCCTTTTCATCACCAAGGCCCCAAATGCCAACAGTAAGAGCTGGATCAAAAGGAAATGCTTCTATTCAATGTCTTATAGTAACCTATCATGGAAAAGAATCTAAAAGAGTATATATGCAAATAGAATAATATAATTTGTAAAAGCTATATATATATATAAAAAACTGAATCAGGGCTTCCCAGGTGGCTCAGTGGTAAAAAAAATCCACCTGCCGTGCAGGAGACTTCCAGGAGACATGGGTTTGATCCCTGGGTCAGGAAGATCCCCTGGAGGAGGGCATGGCAACCCACTCCAGTATTCTTGCCTGGAGAATTCCAGAGATAGAGGAGCCTAGTGGTCTACAGTCCGTGGGGTCACAGAAGAGTTGGACAGGACTTCGTGAGTAAACAACAACATAACTGAATACCTTTGCTGTACAACCAAAGCTAACACAACATTGTAAATTAAGTATACTTAAATCTTTTTAAAAAGTGAAAAAAAAAAAAAAAAAGGCAATGCTTCATCCTAGTGTGGGCCTCCAGCTCTGGGATGACGTGGGGGAATGGCCTGGAACAGCTAACTACTGGGACAGAGGCCACTGTTTTCATGTCTCTAATCTCCAGTCTGACCTTCCCCTGCTCCAGGAATCTTATAATCCAAGGCCAAATTCATGAGTTGCAGACATACTTGCCTAGTAAATATCTACCCTCTCTCCTCCACACAGGCCAACTCAGCAATTAAAGTCCCAATTCCTTCAAAAAGGACTCAGCACGGACTATGTGTGCAACAGATGGGAACTGGTAACAGCTTCATTTAAGCTGGTCCTGGAGTTTCCCCTCGGATGCTCTGTGCAGGGAGGGCTCCCTCAGCAGTAGGTATCATAGAAAAGAGCCCTGGCTTTGCAGTCAGAATCGCTCTGTGACTTGCAAGCTGTTTGATCTCAAGTGACTTATTTCTCTTGGATTCAGTTTCTTTGTATGCATGTATTGGAGCTAATAATATCTACCCGTTCATTAATTTAACAACTATTTAAAGTTCCCAGTGAGGTAGCGTGGTGCTGTAGTGGATAGAGCAAGGCAGGTGGATGGGTAGAATGGGCAGAACAGGAGTTGAGTCCTGCTTTTGCAACTGACTGGATTTCACTCAAAAGAGCACAAGATGTAAGATGAACCATTATTTTAGGCAACCCCCCCAAAAAAAATGCTGCCAAGTTCTGACACAATGATTTCTTACCTCTGGGAATTGTATAGTTATTTAAAGAGCTCTTTGAGACTGACATCGTGATGTAGATTTTTATTATGTATCACTTTTTATATGTATACAAATGGAAAATGTAAGCAAAATAAATCGGTCAAGGTTGTCAAAGCCCTTGACCAAAGACCACCAGAAACACACTCGTAGTCAAAAAAAGTCAGGTTTATTTAGGAGCTTATCCTGAGAACACCCTGTGTGTGTGTGTCCTTAAATGTGGGCTTTTTCCCCTGGTTCTGTGGAGGAATTAGGGAAGTGGGGACAAGGTCTGATTGAAGGCTATCAAGAAGCAGGGGCAATTCAGAGACTGGGTATCTTTACAACCCTTACCTAGGAGGCAGGAAGATTCAGACAGGGCTAGATTTGTTATCTTTGGTAAAGAAGCACCGATTGGGAATTCCCTGGTGGCCTAGAGGTTAGGATTCTGGGGGCCTGGGTTCAATTCCTAGCTGGGGAACATCCCACAAGCCACGTGGTGTGGCAAAAACAAACCAAACCAAAGCAAACAAAAAAAACCACCACCAATCACTCAGAGAAAGGCCAAGTCATTTTTGTGGTCACAAAGTGGCCACATGTGAACATCTAAGCATGTCTCATTGTAAGCACTGATAAATAACAAAACTCAACTGAGTAAATGTGAATGTTTAATTGGCTTTATCTAATGATTTAGCATCCCATCTAAGGAACAGAAAAGTGCTCCAAGGAACTGTACAAAAAGGAAGGTTTTTACAAAAGGAAGGAGGGGTGAGTGGAGAAGTTATTAGGAAAGAACTTTTTCAGGCTAGGTTATCTTCTTTTCAGGGGAAAGGAGACAGAAGGGGTCTTTTATGCAGATTACCTGACTAGTACTGATCAGGAAATTTCAGATTTTCTATTTATAGATCACATTCCTGGGAAAGGATGAAACCGCAATTAAGCCTTGATTTGCTGTCCTGAGGGCAAATGGCTCCATTTGGGGCTTGTTTCTTCCTCCTCTCCTTAAAAAGCAACGGTTTATGTTCTGCTGGAATCATCACTATCCGAATATCAGAAGGGCCATCTTATACTTTCTTGATAGTCCTAAAACTTCACACTGGTGTCCAATAGAGAAAAAAGTACCCCCACGGTAAGATGTTACAATGCAGGGGGAAATGCTCATGCTAGATTTGATGAAATAGGATTCATGCTGATTAACTTGGGCAAGTAATAAAACCCTGTAAGGCTCAACTTCCTGCTAGGTAAAATGGGAACAATACAATCTACCACATAAGACTTGTGAGGTATAAGAAATACTGTCTACAAAGTGCCTGTATATATTGGGTGTATCACTCAAGGTCCAACCAGGCAAACAGGAACTACTTTAAGTATGTAAACCAGAAAATCCAGTGCCCCATATTGGTGACACAATGGCGGGGGTGATGGAAGGGCTGAGAAACCCAACAGGGGACAATGAGGCGACCCAAAGATTAGCAAAAACAACAAGCTGCCCACACTCCTAAACTGGAGGGACAAATGGAGGGGGTGGAATTAATGGAGAGGGGGGGGGAGAGGGTCATCCTTGAGAAGTTGGAACCACAGGCAAGAGAAATAACCTGGCTTTTTCCTGCCTCCTACCTTCCAGTCTCCTGCCTCTGTCTCCGTTTCGCCAAACCCAAGGCTGAATGAAGGCAGCTGTCCTGGAAGCCTGAGAAACTGCACCCTTCAGGGCAATACAGAGCTGAGCAGAAAGGCAAGGAAGGGGTCTGCAGCAAAGGGAGCGAACAACTTTAAGACAGAATTAGGGTAAACACACTTAGTAATACCTTTATTCTGATCTGGTACAGTGGCATTTTAAGAGGGATTTTTCAGTGTCAGGCATGTCCTCCACTGAATTCTCCTGAGGGCTTTTACAGCAGACGGAGATGCCCATTCTCTGTCGCAGAGGTCAGAGCTCAACCAGATCGGAATCATGATGCCGCAGCGTCACGGCAACTGGACTCCGGTCCGGGGCTCGCAAGGGCTTCCGAGTGACCTTAGTGGGAAGGAGCACGATGTCTGGACTCGTGTTTAAAAGATGGAAATCATAATCCTCGGCCGGTTGGCGCGCGCTCACAACACTCCACTTGGCATCTTCATCCTTGTCCAGAAGGCTCCACAATGTTCTGCTGTTGGTTTTTTTTTTTTTTTAATCAAGGATGAAATAGTCTAAGAAAACAGGTAACGTACCCAAGGTCCCAAAGCTGGCAAATCCTAAGGAATTCAGTCTCTACTCTTCCCAAGCCAAAGCCCTTTCCGCGCTCCCCAACCGGTTCTTCCCTCGCCCGCGGGCATCTTCTGGCGGAGGAAGGCTTGTTCAGGAAAGGCTAGAGTCGGGGTCGATCAAAACCCTGGGGCGCCTGGTAGCGCTCTACGTGCAGGCAGCGCGCCCCTTCGGCGTCTCAAATGGCGGGAGACCCGTCAGGCTCGGCTGGCCGGCTCCGGACGCTCCCGGCCGGGAGGAGCTCAGGGTCCCCTCCCGCGGGCCAGCGACCCCCCCCTCCGCGCCCAGGGCCGGAAGCCCGCGGCCCCGCCCGCCCCTGGCGGTCCCGGGATTCTAGCGGAGCCGCGTGCCCGGGGCGGGGCCACGCGCGATTGGCCGCGCGGGGTCGGGGGCGGGGCCGCGGCGGGCCGGCCGGGCGGGCGCCGACAATGAGCCTCCATAAAAGGGAGCGGCGGGGGGCTGGGGCCCCGGATTGAGCCCTCCCCCCCAGCCGGGGTCCCGACGGTCCAGGTCTCGGGGAGGCCCAGCGCGCCCGTCCGCAGGCTGCGGCGGCGGACGGCCGGGAGGGGACTGCCCGGGNAGTCGGGCGCCCGGCCGTCCCCACCCGCCTCCAGCCTGAGGCCCGGGCGCCCCCTTCCTCAGAGTCGGAGGCCCTGGCGCGCTTTTGCTCCACCCTCACACCAGGGTTTGGAATCTCAGGCCTCCCCGAGCTCCCCCTCCCCCGCCCCTGCCGGGGTCTGGAGCCTTCGATCCGCGCCCGGCGCGCTCCGGATGTTCCGGTGCCCGAGCGCCCCCTCGCCCGGGCCCAGCACGACGGCTTCGAGGTGACGCTGGCGGGTCCCCCGCCCGGGGAGGCAGAGGCAGGCCCAGGGGCCAGGCTGTGTTCTAGGCCGAGGGGCGTCAAGGCCTCCAGGCCGGAGGCAAGGGCCCTTCCCCTCGGGGTTCGGAGCGACTCGGTGGATGGAGGCAGGCGCCGGTGTAGCCCGCCGAGACGTGGATTTTAAGGGCGCTCCAAGCCTAAAGCTTTCCTGCGCTTCCCCGCCACCGTTCCCAGGCCTTGTACACGCATAAGCCACAGGTGTCAGGTTCTGGCGCTAGAGGGGTGAAAAGGATTGCTCACGGCACCCGGTTTTGGAAAAGAAATGTGCTACAGGAGCCCTCGGCCACTCTAGAGGGGATTTGAAGAGCGATGTGTAAGCACTCACTTTCCCTTCCTCCTCCACTGATTTTTCCAGCCCTCAGGATGTTAAGAGGCCTAAGAAAACAAAGGGCCACCTTCGTGGAAGACAGACTATTCATGAAAATGCAGATCTTTGCATTCCTGGATACCTCCTCTCTTAGTGGGGACAATACCCAAAAGCTTGAGAGCAAGGCCATTCATTTAGCTTCAGCAGAACATGACATCTCCCTACACCGCCTCTTCCTTTTTGGAGGGCTTTAAAATGAGGGAAATACAGCATTTTCCATCCGAAAGAGGTTCTCTCCCTACCTTTGCTAGCATTTACTGAGTGCTCAGTGCCACTGCTGCTGCTGCTAAGTCGCTTCAGTCGTGTCCGACTCTGTGCGACCCCAGAGACGGCAGTCCACCTGGCTCCCCCATCCCTGGGATTCTCCAGGCAAGAACACGGAGTGGGTTGCCATTTCCTTCTCCAATGCATGAAAGTGAAAAGTGAAAGTGAAGTTGCTGAGTTGTGTCCAACTCTTAGCGACCCCATGGACAGCAGCCCACCAGGCTCCTCCGTCCATGGATTTTCCAGGCAAGAATACTGGAGTGGGGTGCCATTGCCTTCTCCGGCTCAGTGCCACACTGTCTCAGTTAACCATCTCAACAACTGCGAGGGCATCCTTCCCCAGAGAAGTGGATTCATGCAACAAGTATTTGGGGGCACCACTTATATGTCAGGGCTTTCCAGGTGGTGCAGTGGTGAAGAACCCGCCTGCCAGTGCAGGAGACACAAGACGTGGGTCTGATCATTGGGTTGGGAAGATCCCCTGGAGCAGGAAGTGGCAACCCACTCCAGTATTCTTGCCTGGGAAATCCCATGGACAGAGGAGCCTGGCAAGCTGCAGTCCATGGGGTCACAAAGGGTCAGACACGACTGAGCACGCACACTTACATGTCAAGCACTGTTTTAGGCTGGGCATGCTAATTAGGGTAAACAAAGTCGAAACCCTGTTCTGGAACTTGTGTGTTTATACTAATGACCAGAGATAGATGAATATAAATAAATGTATAGCTTGTCAGATGGTGAGGAGTAGTTCAGAGAACACTGAATCAAGAAGAGTGAGAGTGGTTTATTTGGAATATCAAGTAGTCAGGAAAGTCTTCTTAATAAGGTGAATTTTGAACATAGACCAAAAGAAGTGAGGAAGGGAACCCTGTAGATTACTGGAGGTGAGGCATTTTAGGCAGAACAGCAATTGCGAAGATTCTGAAATAGAAGTTTCTTGAAAGGTTTGGTGCACGGGGGTAAGAAAAACACAAATTCAAGGTTTTTGGTTTGAGTGACTGGAAGGATGGACTTCCCATTTGCTGAGACAGGAAGACTGAGGGGCAAGCCTGTAGGAGGTTACAGTTTGAACAAGACAAATTCGAGAAGTACATTGAAGCACAGAGGTCCAATGAGAAATAAGACACGTGAATCTAATTTCCTGAGAGTGTCTAGCTAGAGATATAGGCATGGGAGTTGTCAGCAGGCAGGCTTTGTGGCAAGACCACCAGAGGAAGGAGGTGGACAGAAGAGGGGTCCTAGGACTTGAGTTGTGGAATGCTCCAGTGGTTCCAGCTTGGAGACTGGTTGATCCTTACCAGACATTGCTGAATGCCACAGCGTGCCAGGCGCTGGGCCAGTTGCTGGAGACACAGGTGTGAAGGATCAAAAAACCCATGCTGTCACGGACCTGTGGTGGAGTGAGGAGACAGGGAACAAGGAGAGCACATAAGTCGTCAGGCAGCGTTGTGTGCTCTGGAGAAGATGAAGTGAGGGGAACAGGACGCTCAGGTGGGGCTGAAGGCCACTTTCTCAGGAATGGCAGGCAGGCCTTGGTGAGAAGACAGTTCTCTCCTAGAGAAGGAACCAGCACGGGTGCCCGAAAAAAGAGCCCCCGTGAAGTAAGAAAATAACCAACAGAAGGTGGTGCCCTGGAAACCAGGTGACAAAAATCAAGATGGAAGCAGTGATCTGCCAGGGGATGAAGTTGAAGCGCTGACTGCTGGCTGTAGCATTGGTGACCTTGACAAAGCTGTTTTGGAGGAGCAGTGGGAAAGAACTGTAGCCACCGTCACCTGAGAGTTACCACCTAGCCTTAGAGCTAAACCTTCTGAGACCAAGCCATTTCTCAGACCTGTTTCAAATGCCACCTCTTCCAGGAAGTCCCCAGGTATTAGGACCTCCCATGTGTGTATATTGCCCCATCCTCTCAGGTGAGAGAGGGGTGCACCCACAAGGGATTAAAAGCTCTGAGCTGCCAGGTTCACGAGGATCTGATCCTGCATCCTTTGCGAAGCTGAGAACAGTTCCCACCCTGTCAAATGTTATGGTCCCGTGTGCACAGGGAGCAGGTGCTGGGTCCGCCCTTGGAGATGGACAAGGTCACCTCTGCAAAAGCTTTGGGGGAGAGGCCTCTTGACAGGGCCCCAGCGAGTGGAGGACCAGGCCTGGGTGCCCTTGCTGACCCAAGGCTCATCGAGCGTCTCCTCCCTTGCATGCCAGGCCCTGCAGGAGAATAAGATAACAAAGTTTGCTGTTCTTGTCCTTGAGGAAGTGAGCACTGTCAGAAGTCAGATGTGGATGCAATCAGCTGCCGGGGGTGGGTGGTCGGAAAGGCTTCACAGGGCCAAGGCTTTGAGTAGGGCCATGAAAGAAGTAGAGGAGTTTGCCAGGCTGATGGGGTGGTCTGAACAGGTGTGCCCAGACCGGAGCCATGCTGGCATGCAGTCTTTGGAAAAACCTGTTGGACCTGTGGTCGGAGACTAGATTGGACTAGCGGGATGTGGTGGCATGTCTGCTGCTTTTATCAAGGCTAGTGCCTTGGCTCCAGAGCAGGGAGAAAAGGGACTCTGGGTGGGAAAAGTCCTTCCCTGCACACATCGCCAAGCTTGGGGAACCCTGTTCTCTCTTGCTGGTGTGGGCACCTCCACTGATAACACCTTCCCCCTCCTCTCCTCCTCAGTGGCCCAGCAGGAAAAGATCCCACCTCCCAGGCCCAGCCTGCTGGAGGCGAGCAGCGATGGCTCTGAGGAGCCCAAGCAGCAGGTGTCCTGGGAGCAGGAGTTTTTGGTGGGGAACAGCCCGGGAGGCAGTGGGCGGGCGCTGTGCATGGTGTGTGGGGCCGAGATCCAGGCCCCCTCGGCAGACACAGCACGCGCCCACATCCTGGAGCAGCATCCTCACACCCTGGACCTGAGCCCTTCCGAGAAGAGCAACATCCTGGAGGCCTGGAGCGAGGGGGCGGCCCTTGTGCAAGACTTTCGAGTGGAGCAGCCGTCCCCACCCAACTCAGGTAGTGGGGGCAGGAGTGGGGGCGGAGGGGAGAGTCAGAGTTCGTGGTTGATCACTGGCATTTGCCCACTTCAGACTCAGGCCAGGACTCTGACCAGGATCCTGCCAGGATGCCAGCAGAGATTGTCGTTCTCCTCGACTCCGAGGACAACCCATCCCTCCCCAGGAGGACCCGGCCCAGGGGACTTCGCCTCTGGAACTTCCTGGTCAGTTATCCCGAAGCCAGCGAGGCTGAGTTGGGGTGAGGGTATCATGAGCCCTGTGAGCTGGGTGGAGGCAGGCTGCTCGGCAGGTATCCTGCAGCCCTGAAGTTGCAGGAGTCAGGCCTCTTAAAAAGGTCTTATCTTTTGCAGCGGCCCCTGCCCCAGAGCCAGTAAGCAAGAAGCCTCGTGGTCAGAGATGCAAGGAGCCCTCTGGGGAGGAGCCGGTCAGGAAGAAAAGAGGCAGACCTATGACCAAAACCCTGGACCTGGACCCAGACCCTGACCCAGGTGAACGGAGGAAGGTGTGGGCTCCAGGGGGAACGCTGGGACCGGAGGGGCTGGGGTGGGGGGTACAAGGGCCACGTGCAGCTCAGCCGAGGCCCAGGCGGGCCTTGAGGTGTGGCCTCGCAGTTTGATCCCTTCCTTCCTTCAGACCCCCCCTCTCCCGACTCGCCCATGGAGACCTTCGCTGCTCCGGCCGAGGTCCGGCACTTCACAGACGGCAGCTTCCCGGCCGGCTTTGCCCTCCAGCTCTTCTCCCACACCCAGCTCAGGGCCTCAAACCGCAGAGACTTGCCCAAAGAGGGGAGAGGGGCCGAAGGAGGTCGTCTCCAGCCGGAAAGCCCCTCCTCAGGTGAGCGCCTGAGCTGGGGGCGGCAGGTGTGCAGGGTTGGGACGGCTGCGTCCCCGGGGTGGAGCCCCAGGCAGAGGTGACCGGTGCTCTGGTCCTCGGGCGGCTGGGCTGAGGGCAGGTGGATTTGAATACAGCAGCCGGCCCGAGCTGAGGTTTTGGCACGCTCCTTGGGAGCATCCTGGTCGTTAGGCTGAGTTAGGCCAGTGTTCCCCAAAGCCCGACACCCATCACTGCATCAGGGTTGATTCCAGCTGGGGCCTGAGGTGCCCACCAGGGGCCTAAATTGGACTGATAACAGGAGACCCTCAGCTCAGGGTGTGTCTGGTAATAGCAGTGGGCACTTGGGTTTATATCATGTTCTCTGATTTAAGAAACTTTATATGCAGCTCATTTGGTGCTTATAAAAGTGTCTTTTTCCGAACGGACAGGCTGAGTCTTGGAGAGGTGGTTCCTTTTCCACATCTGTGTGTTCCCTTCCTGTGGCTGCTATAGCAGATTACCACAAACTCAGTGGCTGACAACAACAGATACACTGCCTTTTAGTTCAGGAGGCCAGAGGCCTGGTACCGGAGGTGTCAGCAGGCTATAGGCGGGGTGTTGGCAGGGCCAACTCCTTTCTGGCTCCTAAAGAGGGAGTCTTGCCTCCTGCAGCCTCTCACGGCTTGTATTCCCCAGCTGTGCTCGCCTTCCGTCTTCAGAGCCAGCAGTGGCCAGGCTTTCTTAGGCTGCCATCTTGGGTTCTGGGTCTTCGACCTCCTCTTTCCCCTTTAAGGACCTTGGTGGTTACACTGAGCCCGCCTAGATCATCCAAGGCTCCGTTGAATTTTAAAGTTGGTTGATTAGCAACGTCAGTTCCTCCTGTAGTCTTGATTCTCCCCTACCGTGAACGAAGGATACTCACAGCCCCGGGGATTAGGACCTGGACATCTCTGAGGGACTGATCCTTTGGCTAGTACAGTCGCCTAACGCAGCAGTAGCAGAACTGAGATGAGACTGGGCTGTGTTCCAGCAGGGCGCCTGGTTCCTCTCTCTCCCCGTCTCGCCAGGCCAGGCCCTGCTCGCAGCATCTCAGGTGCAGAAAGCGGTTCTTGAAGGAGTGAATGTGACACAGAGTACCGCATCCCAGCCCGCCTGAAACGGGCACTTGGAGTTGACGCCCCGAGAAAGACGGCACACGGGGTGCTGGAGGCTTCCCAGAGCAGGGCTCCCGAAAAGGCGGTGTGCTTTTTGCTTAAAGAAAAAGCTTCACTTCCCTTCAACCCATGTCACCCAGTGGTGACCACTGTCAAAAATTTGGCTTATGTCCGTCTAACCTCTCACAAAGCTCTGCATGCACATAGGTGCCTGTACACTCCCGTCTGTTTATTTTTTCCCCAAAGGGGCTCTGCTGTCTCGTCGAAGGCGGGCCTCACCCCTGTGGGGTTTTAACTGTCTCAGGTCTCAGCTTGAGTCACTTGTGTCCTGCCTCCCCAGGACTGCGCTCTGCCTTGACTCATGTGTTTCCTGGTCCCCTTCATGTTGTCAGCGGACCCCTGATGTACATAGCTGATCTCTCCCACTGGCTGGTGGGTCTTCTGGTTTCATTCTAGAAGGTGGGGGCTTCATTTCGAGCCTTGGGGTACCCTGTGCCCAAACTCCACCTGTCTGGAGTGACCAGTAGTTGAGAAGAGCATCTTTGAGGTCTCAAGTTCGTTTGGAGTGAGTGGGCAGAGCCTGAGACTTTGGGGTTCAGCCGTCTGAATGATTTGAAAGGTAGGGAGGCGCTGAGCCATGTCCTGGCAGCAGCAGGGACCTGTAGAGGTTGAGGACAGTCCAGAAACCACAGGAGAAGGTGAGTGACCCAGCAGTGCATGTGCCTGAAGCCCGACCCAGGAAGCACCCTGAGAAATGACACAAGTGGTCTCTGAGGGGCCCAAGCCAGCAAATAGACGAGTAGGGTGCCCGTGACGGTTCTGTGCACCACACGGCCTCCAGACTAGTGACTGCAGGCTGGTTTTGGGTTTAAGAACCCAAAGCTCAGATGTCTCAGAAACCTTTGAGGCTTCAACCAGAATGTTCTACTTTGAGTTGTTTAATTTTTTGAAGTTCTTCAAAGGTCTTATTGGACTAGAGATCCTACCACTTTAAAAAAGAAAATTAAAAATCAAGGATTTAGAAGTTGGGAGTAGGCAGGAAGTCACTGTGGTCAGCAGAGCTGATGGACATGTGTGTGAAGCCATCAGGGAAGACTTGCTGGACATTCTGGGGCCTCACAGGATGAGGGTGTCCAGGCCAGGAGAGGCAGTGAGCCCGAGGGCCCACTTGCAAGTAGTGGGGAAAATCCTTGCTGGTGTTTAATTAGAATAAGACCTTGAGACCTGGCTTAGGATACTTCAGCTAGACCAGTGTGTTCCTGACTGGACCAAGGAGAAGATGAGGTTGTGTGTGTGTGTGTGTTTGAAAGACTGGATCAAGGAGAAGAAAGTGTGTGTGTGTGTGAGAGAGAGAGAGAGAGACTGGACCAAGGAGAAGACAGTGTGTGTGTGCGTGTGTGTGTGAGAGAGAGAGATTGGACCAAGGAGGAGAAAAGGGAGGGGGTGTGTGTGAGTAATTGGACCAAGGAGAAGAAAGTGTGAGTGTGTGTGTGTGTGTGTGTGTGTGTATGAATGAGACTGGACCAAGAAGAGTGTGTGTGTGTGTGTGTGTGTGAGACTGGACCAAGAAGAATGTGTGTGTGTGTGTGTGTAACTGAACCAAGGAGAAAAATGTGTGTGTGTGTGTGTGTGATTAGACCAAGGAAAAGAATGTCTGTGTGACTGGACCAATGAGAAAAAAGTGTGTAAGTGAGAGAGACTGGACCAAAGAGAAGATGGGTGTGTGTGTGTGTGTGTGTGTGTGTGTGACTGGACCAAGGAGAAGACAGGGTGTGTGTGTGTGTGTGTGTGTGACTGGACCAAGGAGAAGACAGGGTGTGTGTGTGAGTGTGACTGGACCAAGGAGAAGATGGTGTGTGTGTGTGAGTGAGAGAGAGACTGGATCAAGGAGAAGACGGGGTGGTTGTGTGTGTGTGAATGTGACTGGACCAAGGAGAAGAAAGTGTGTGTGTGTGTGATTAGACCAAGGAAAAGAATGTGTGTGTGTGTGTGTGGACCAAGGAGAAAGAAGTGTGTGTAAGTGAGAGACTGGACCAAAGAGAAGACGGGATGTGTGTGTGTGTGTGTGTGTGCGTGCTCCACGAGTGGCAGGCTTTGTTCTGAGTGTGTGTGTGTGTGTGTGTGTGTGAGCTCCACGAGTGGCAGGCTTTGTTCACTGTGTGTGTGTGTGTGTGTGTGTGCGCGTGCGCGCACGCGCTCCACGAGTGGCAGGCTTTGTTCACTGCTGTCTCCTCCGCACCGGGAACGGGACGCACAAAGACAGCCCTTGGAGAAGGTTTACTGACAGATGAGTGGATGGCAACTGCCTCACTTATCACTCTGGTGGTGACGTTTCCAGTCTCTGCTCAGAGATGAGCCTTAGTGAGAAGAGAGGGGCCCCAGCCACCCCCCAGAGGAGGTGCTCACATGTGCGCACACATGCACAAGTGTGGAGGAAGAGAAGGGGGCTGAAGCTGGTGGAGCAGAGGGATTTGGGCTGGGCCTGGAGGCAAGTGGGGGCGGTTCTGAGCTCGGGGTGCTGAGCCCCTGTTTTACGGAAGAGGAAACTCAGCCTCGGGCAGCCCATGTGTGTTTCGCCTGTGCAGCGCCCAGCCTGCCACGAGTGCCAGGAATCAAGTTTCCTCTGTTGGACCCCAAGCTGTTCTTTCCTCCAGGTCTTCCCCGTCAGCTTACACAGAGATGTTATTTCTCCCTTCTTCGCCCTCATCCATCATTAGCCTCTGTCACATTTGTCCCTAGCTTTTCAGCAAAGCTCGAGAGCTTTTGTCTACCGTCTCTGGTCTGTCTTTGGAAGCCACTAGCTGCTGGGGGTTCAGCCTCATGCTTAACCACCTACATGTCCTTTTTTGCCACTGACGTCCATAAAGTTAGACCCGGTGGTCAGTTCTCAGTCCCTGTCTTTGCTGATGGGCGGAAACCAGGAGCCTGTCCCGCCCTCCTTCCTGAGGCTCATTCTGCCCTTGGCCTCTCCGGCCACACCGTGAGGGGTTGCCCCACCTCTCTTATCTGTTCACTTCCAGCTCTCAACGTTGGATCCTTTGGTGGTTCTACTTCCTGTTTCTAGAGTATTATGCTTCCTTGGGTATGGAAGTTTGCCTGTTTCATTCACGGTAATATCCCCAGTGCCCAGCCCAGAATGGATGCCGTCTGTGTATTTGGCAAATGATTGAATGACCCAACCATGAGTCGGGATCTGTACTCACACCCTGGGTGATCCCAGGCTCGAAGCTTGTCATGGTCCCGCCTTCCCTTCTGCCCCGGGCCTGTCCCTTCGGTTCCAGCCTTGTGCGTGCGCACGCAGTTGATGTGTCTGGTTGGTTGTATAAAAGACCCCCAAACTCAGTGTTTCTGAATGGAACCCCAGTCTCCTCCCCTTACCCTAGCCTCTTTACTCCCCCCTCCCCGGGCTTCACTTCCCCGGGAAGCTGGCTGCCACGTTCTTCAGTTTGCTTGGACCAAAGCCTCAGAGTCATCATCTGTCTCTCTCAGACCCCACTTCAGTCTGTCAGCAAATCCTGTTAGCCCCACCTCCAAGATGCTCAGGTTTCACACACACACACACACACACACTCACTCACTCACTCACTCACTCACTATCTCTGCTGCTGCTACCTTCATCCAGGGTTCCTTAACAGCCTATCTCCTGGCTTCTGATCATCGCCCGCTGTGGCCAGTCTCCTGCAGCAGCCAGAGACCTGTTGAAAACACAAGTGGGACCCTGTCACTGCTCTAACACAAGTGGGACCCTGTCACTGCTCTGCTCAGAGCCCTCCAGCGCTGTCCCTGTCACATTCCAGAGAAAAGCCGGAGTCCTCGTGAGACTGGTGGTCCTCACCTTTCCCGCTCACCAGGGCATTCGCATGTCCTCTTCCCACCAGGGATGCTGTTCCCCAGCTAGACACTGCGGACTCCTCATTTCCTGTACACCTTTGCTCATGGGTCAGCTCCAGGTCACCTCTGTGAGATCCTCCCTGATATCCTGTCCCCTACTCTGGTGTGCTTTTTTACTTTGCTTCCATCCGTATATATCACGCTGCGTTTTTAATTTGTTTATCTTGTTTATTGGCTCTCACTGCTGGAACATAAATTCCAGAAAGGCCACTTGATCTGCCCCATGTCTTGGGGAACCCCCAGCAGCTAGACTAGCATTGGGCACAGTGTGGTTGCCCAGTAAGTTATTGTTGAATTAAGGAGCCCAATGAGTGAGCCCCACCTGTCCTCAAGGAGCGTAGAGTGTGTCAGGAAGGCAAACTAGCTCATGTGAATACAAAGCAGAGTTTGTTCAGTTGCACAAGCCAGTGGCAGCCATTGAGTCATGTTACATCCCAGCAAATGGTATAGCTAAGTTGTACTGTTTTCCCTGCCAAATCGCTAAGACTCGAAACAGTAAAGGCAAAAACCACAAGTTTAACGCAGACACCTCAACAGTCGCTGTCACCAGTTTCTGTTTTCTGGTTTTGCTTTTTGATGTAATTTGGACCTGCTTATGCAATGCACAGGGCGGGGCTGCTACCTGACAGGGCTGTCAGCAGTCCGCTTTCCCGTCTTGAGATCCGACTTTGCCCGTTGTGAGTAGCTTCTCTGTGCTGGTACTGTGGACGCCTGACCCCTGCGTGGTCGGTACCGACTCGGGAGATAAAGAGCCTGGTCGGGTTTGCAAAGCGGAGCTGGATGTTCACCCCAGGACTCTCCGTGCAGTGCTCCCTCCTCCACCCTGCATATTCACCTGGGAGCTCTTTTGTGGGCAGAGCCCTGTCTCTTTCTCCTTTGGAGTGTTCTCCATCCCACCACCTCTACCCACGCAGAGCAGAACCCATCAGGCTAGGATGCCCAGTAAGTTTTAGGTGAAACAGAGTCAGCTGAAGATAAAAGAGGTGAGGGGAGCAAAGGAGCATCCGTGTGCGAAATACACATGGGAACAAGGCTGCAGTGGGCCGGTGGCGGATGCCCCAGGAGGCGTGATGCCTCTGTGGTCAGCGCTGGTCCTTGGGTGGACCAGGAGTGAGGCCTCCCACTGTCCCTGGGCTTCCCCTCTGGCTGCAGGTCCAGGTCTGTGGAATGGAAGGCCTGGAAAAGGGATGTGGTTTACCGAGACCTTCCAGGAACATCCCTGAGGCAATGGCTTGGAGGGCCCTGACTGCTCTCTGCCCTCACCCCTGCCCAGCTCCCCCTCCAGGGCTTCGTGGGACGCTGGATCTCCAGGTCATCCGCGTGCGACTGGAGGAGCCCCCAGCAGTCAGCCTCCTGCAAGACTGGTCCAAGCACCCCCAGGGCGCCAAGGGCGTGGGAGCAGGTGATGCCCCAGACTGGCCCGCGGCGCTGGGATCCAGCAGCGCTGTGGGGTCGCAGCCAGAGGCGGGGAGTGGCCTGTAGGGTCTTGCTTTTCTGGGGTGGGAGGGAGGGAGGGAGGAGGCAGTGTCCC